>CM042197.1:4522869-4545582 GCA_023539305.1 Ilex asprella
ATTAGGAGTGAAAATTTTTAACTAACACGATAGCACGATTCGAACTCGACACGAATTTTATGACACGAATTTGATTAACTCGAACACGAACGCGACACGAAAATAAACATGTTAACTCGTAACTCGACATGACACAATTAGTTAAATGAGTTGAGTTAAGTGTGACTAATGTTCGACACAAACCCGTAATGACTCAATACGAATCTAACATGATACGACTCAATTGTTACCCCAAATCTTAGTCAACACAAAAAAAAAAAAAAATTAGTCATTTTGGTTTTCCATCCATCCTACCAAACACAATGGAAGGAAAGTGAATCATTCCTACTTTCATTCCTTGAAGGATAGAAAGTGTATCATTCCTATTTTTCATCATTCCTACTTTCCATCCTTCCTACCAAACGGAACATAAGATTATGAACTAACTCTGGATTAATGATCTAATAAGACCCTATCGTGTATCGATTAAAAATAAAAAGTATGCTATCCTAAACCTAAATTTTCAGTAAAATCTGTTACTCTCTCTCTCTCTTTCTTTTTCCCTCGATTGGAGAAAACCCACAAAGAACAAAAGAATACTCTGGTAAAAGTTCCACAACTTATATACGATCTCCATTGCTATCCTAAGAAACCAAGCTTAAAAAACGTTAAGTTTATGTGCTGCACAATTAAGAAAGGGTGGAAATCTAAAAATAATACATCCAATAAAACAACCAAAGATCAACTCCCGACTCATGTTTATTTAAAATTTACAGAATTGACAAAATAGTCTAGTAGTACGAGTTTATTCTCGCTTATATGTAATTGTGGGTTGAAAATTTATCCCTTTCTCTTCCCATAAAAAATGATTTTTTTTTTAAGTAGTACGGGTGACAAGTTTTTTTTCTTGAAAAAAGACGAGTTGGGATTAATGATTTAATAAAACTCGATAATCTTACAACAGGTTTAAATTAAAATTATTATTTTAACGACTGTCATTGTCATTACTTATTAATCAAAAATAAAATTTAACGGTTACTATAGTTGTCGTGTATTGACTAAAAATGGCAACTCTGTTACATTAATCCTATATTAAGGGTAAGTGCTGCTTAATTAAGAAAGGGTGAAAATCTAGATCAAATTCCAACTCGTGTAAAAATCAATAGAACTGACAAAATAGTCTAATAGTATTGTGAATTTACTCTCGCTTATACATAATTATGAATTGAAAACTTGTCCCTTTCCCTCCTCGTAAAACCAGAAAAAGAAATTAAAAGTAGAAAAGGTGGCAAAAAAAAAATTCAAAAAAGAAAACACCAACGTTAGAAAGGTGCATAGACTCCATACCACACCATCGTAGTTTTACTGTTTTAGTACTAAAAGCCGCAAACGTAAGATGGGTTTTGGAAAAAGGTTAGGGAATGGGAGAAAAACAAACAAACAAACAAACAGATAAAAGGTTATAGCGGTGAGAGTAAGACAGTGGATATGTAATCCCTCGTTTACTCACATGGAGGTAGAGAGAGAGAGACATAAATAGAAGCTCGGTGTGTAGAGAGAGAAAGTGACGCTGTGATTAGTCATGTTTTTACATCCGTTGTGTACTTTGGACCACTATTCGGGTAACTTTTCCAAAGCCAAAGCGGAAGCCGAAGCCCTCCTCTCGCTTTTGTTTCTATAGTCGTGAGGTGTGATGGTGTGCTGAAGCCAAATGGGGCCTCTTTTTCGGTGTTATTTTCAGATTCTCTCTTGATTGAGGCAAACCCACCAAGCTCTTGAACCGTAGTTCAGATTCGAACCCTAATTGTATGCGAGAAATGCCGTGAGAAAGGTGGGATTTTCGTGAACTTTCTGTATGTGAATTCTTTGAATGTGGCTGTAAGACTCGATTGTTAGATCTCAAGCTGTGATCTTTGTGTTGTTTTGTGGGTTTTGATCTGTGAAACGTGGGAATTTTTTGATTTTTTGAATCTTTGATTGGATGAATTTTGTAATTGCTGGGATTTTTGTAGGTGGGTCTTGATGGATTTTTAGTGGGATGTTGCTTTTCCTTTTCCTTTTTTTTGTGGTTTCTGTTCAAACTGAATGCATATATATTACCTCTTTCTCTTTCTCTCTCTCTCTAACCCATGCATATGCTTGGGACTTCGAAACAATGTGTTTCCCTCTTTACTTCTTCAAGTGAAGAAGTTCTGGTCAATTTGCAAGAAAGGTCTAGAATTGTATGTAGGGATGGGCATATATTCGTTTCTGGAGAGTCACAGAATTAATGCATGCCTGGGAGAGAGATATCTATTATTTTCTGGTTATATTATATTATATTTTGTGTTGTGTTGTTGCAGACGTGTTGACCTTTCTTTGAGTAACTTTGATTGGAGTGCTGCTATGATGAAGCATATGGTTTTACTTTCAATGCATAGACGTATAAATAGAGACTCCATTTTACCATAATTGGGTAAGGGTCAAACATCTTTCAATGCTATGATGAAGCATATGGTTTTATTTTACATGCAGGTGAACATTGAATAAAGCGAATCAATAAAGAGGCTGTAGATGAAGCGAGACAGTAATAAATCGGTAAAGATGTTATTCAGCAAAGAATTTGAGGGTCTGCATGATGATGGTTTTGAAGGGTCAATAGAAGAGCACCACATTTTTAGAGAGGTGTTCTTTGGAAATGAGAGTTGTCAAACTAGTAAGAGATGTCTTGTTACTGGAGCTATTAATTTTGAATGCGACTATAGGCCGCACACATATGCGCCTCCATGTTTAACAGGTGAGAACTCAGTCATAACAAATGAGCAAGATTCTTGTAAATTGAAGGAGGGTTGTAGAGCGTATGCTGTACCAGGGTCTTTCTCGGAAGGATTTGCTTTGTCAATGAAGACTGACCACAGTGTGAATGTTAAACGAATGAAGTTATCAGTTGACGAGCTTTCTAATGTCAAACCTTGTTTAGGAAAGGTTTTAAATCCATCAGCTTCCTTGAAAGGAACTGTTTCTGGTGGGTCGCAGCCTGCTGCGTATTCTCTTTGTGACACTATTACATGTCGTTTAGTTGAGTCATCTAGCCAGGGTGTTACATCTAGTTGCTATCTGCAAAAGCGACATGTTGAAACCGACAACAGAGGTGATGTGGGTGACAGGGATGTTTCCAACCATAGATTATCTAGCTTAAATGGAAGTGACAAGAGGGAAGTTGTCACAAATAAACCAATTGCTTCACCTGTTTCTCAGGAGAGCCATGCAAACAAGCTTTTGGTTGCCAATCCAATTATCACTGTTGCAAGTAAATCTGGATCTCTCAAGTATTCCAAGCCAAGATGGAAAGAAAGCTGCTTTGTGAAATTGCCTTTAAATGAAATGTTATTGCCTAGAGATTCCTTGAAAGATCCCCGTTCCTTTCTCCGCTACCACATCAATCACTTACTTATAGAAGCAGGATGGGAGATCGGGAGGCGCAGAAGATCCAATAAGTTTCATGGGCTTGGGGAATATGTTTATAAGTCACCTCCAGGAAGGCCAATTCGTGAATTTCACAGAGCTTGGGACGTGTGTGGTCAGACTTTATTCGATGACGCAGATAGTGTTGTACAGGAAACTGATAGTAAGCAGTGGCTTGATTTGAGTCAGTTCTGGTCCGATCTATCTAACACAATTCAAGAGATTGAGGGACAATTGGACAACGTAGAAACGACAACTACCTTGGCTCACCGGTGGTGTCTTCTAGATCCCTTTGCACTTGTTGTGTTTATTGACAAGACCCTTGGCATATTGAGAGCAGGAAAAGGAGTTAAAGCAAGGAGAGGTTTTGTTATTAATTCATCTGCGAAACATGGAGATGTTTTGGCTTTAAAAAATGTGGATCTAGGGTTTTTGCCAGCTAGCGGGTCAGATAGCACTTGCGACCAGTCTGGTCATTGCCTTTTTGAGGTTCCTGTCAGTTCTGGAAATGAAAATTTCATGCTTGGAGGGTCTGAAACGGTTTCCCCTCATCAAGATAGCAACAAAAGTTCCCCAAGCTGTGATATAGACAGATCAGATCATAATGGGAAAATGCCTTTCATAGTCATCAAAGATGCGTCCATGGGTTCTTCTGAGGAAGTAGGTGGGTTTTTTGAGAGAAAACCCACCTATGAGGTGGGGAATCTGTTGGAACGATATGTGCATGACCGTTCTTATCACATTCCTGATGATCGGATAGAATCTAATGACAATAAAACTTATGTGCAATTGCGTAGTCCTGTAAGCGCTTCTGAGCTGTGCGGACCATCTGTTGCTGAAAATAGCAATTTGGTTACACCAGAGGATATGGACAGCCTACAACGTAACTGCGGTAAAGCTGTAAACTTCAAGAAGAATGATGCATCTTTTGCAGAGGCTGTTATCTTGAAAAAGAGTGCACAGAAGAAATCAAAGAAGATAAATGAAATTAAACTTCCCACATCATATAAACATGACAGGATTGGTGTGGCTGCATCTTGTAAGGATGGAGGGCTTGATGTAGATATTACTAGTGGAAATTTAGATTCAAGAAGTGTACAGGAGTGTTTAGTAGCTCATTTAAGAAATGATAAAAGTAGGAAAAAGCCATCTCTTAGCTCAGCTCAGTACTGGAATGACAAAAAACAGTTTAAAACTAAGAAGTTTCAATGTTCTAATAGTTCTAAGAAGTTGGTTCAGGTTACTTATGCCAGGAAGCATCTGAAGGAGCCCATCTTTGAGAATAGTGTTGATGAAGCCCCTCTGTATCTAAAGAGCCTGTCTCTGGATTCTCAAACTTGGCGTCATAATGTAAAGTCAACAAAACTTGAAACCCATGATGAAAACAGACCAAAGAGAGTAATGACATGCACTCTTAATGATGATGATCTGTTGATTTCAGCTGTCATAAAACCTAAAAACTTCAGATCCACTACTAAGCAGTCTAGTCAGAAACGAATGTCCTGCAAATCAAAATCTCTCAGAAAGCACAAGAGCCAAAAGGGCAGTTGCAGATTACTTCCACGGAACCTGATTAAGGGTGGAAAACATTTCATGGACGGGAAGTGGTCGGCTTTCTCTGCACGGACTGTATTGTCTTGGTTGATTCATTCTGGGGTTGTTTCCCTCAATGAAGTGATTCAGTTCCGGAATCCAAAGGATGATGCTGTGGTTAAGGATGGCTTAATTACTCGGGATGGGATTTTATGTAGGTGTTGTGGTGAGGTGTTTTCGGTTTCTGAATTCAAGATTCATTCTGGTTTCAGGCTAAATCATTCCTGTTTGAATCTTTTCTTAGAGTCGGGTAAGCCTTTCACCTTGTGCCAGCTTGAGGCTTGGTCAGCTGAATACAAGGCCAGGAAAAGTGTCACTCAAACTGTACAAGGTGATGAGATAGATCAAAACGATGATAGTTGTGGCCTGTGTGGTGATGGGGGTGAGTTGATATGCTGCGATAACTGTCCATCTACTTTTCACCAGGCATGCTTGAACTCACAGGTTTTCTTTTTCTTCCTTTATTGATCTTATGCCATTTTCCCTTCTCAGTCTCTTTCTTTTTTTTTTCTATACAAGTTTGTTTCATTATTTTCTTACATCTTTCTAGCTATTATGGCCACTTAAATGTGCTAAAAATTATTACCTTTGTTATGCAAATACTTCATTTGTATCTTTTATTTGCTTCCTACATAGTTTCTTATTCGCCATAGGGTATCGCATAGTGTACTTGCGGTTGTTTCACAACCGCCAAAAATAATTAGTTACTCATAGGTGGATGCCCAGGCACTCCAGTGGCCCAGGTGTGTGTGTGAAAATTTGTGCAACTGTTTACACAGTGCCTTTTAGCTAAGGGTTATGCAGGTGTTCTGAGGCAGCTTCCATCACCTATGTGTTCACCCAGGGGCCTAAGCATCCACCCCTAGCAACTCCATATCATACACTCAAAAGCCTGTTAAAGCTCTGTGAGGCCAGGAGTTATTATCTTAGAAACTGTTGGCATGAACACAATGTCTGCTACCTTATGAGAGATGTTAACTTGTGGTTTGTGTATAAGAAATTGTGAATGCCGTACTGGAAGGATAGGGCAATGCAAGGGAAGCAAGAGACTGTTAGAAAATCTGTTGCACTAAGGAAAATTTGGAAAGTTTTAACAAATTAGGCATTGTTAAGAAATGGGAATATAGAAAACAGTTAGTTATGCCATACAAGTGCAAACCAACAAAACTAAGAACCCTGGTTCCTCTTGCAAGAAGTGTGATGTCCAATCCGATTCTTAGCTGGTGGAAGTTTGGATTTAATAGTCATTGCCCACTGAAATTTGAAACAAACGTGTTTATTTCTTTTCGAAGTGTAACTTGTTTAATGCTTCAGATTCGTTGGATATTTCTTTCTTGAGCAATGCTTGGCTTACCAAGTTTTGTACCACAGTATCCTTACCAAATGAGGTGTCACATTGTTCACCATAAGTTAATTGGGTCCCATAAGTATTTAATGGTCAAGATTGTGACACCTCATTGGAAAATTTGGTACACATATTTGGGAAGCATATCATTAGTCTTCCTTCCCATTCTTTTGAGCATTGATGAGAGTTTTCTCACTATCCTTGAAGTAAATGTATTCTATGGTTTTTACAAAGATGCATGCTATTCAACCGGGTGTTATGTGTACATGATAGGAAAATTATAACACCGGCAATTGTTTGTATTAAGAAGTTCTAAAGAAATTCATGTTGTTCATTTCTAAAGAAGAACAAGATTTACCTGCTATTTGAACCAACAGAATCTACTGGATATTGTTTACTTTTCTGAGGAAAATTTTTGTGAGGCATATTTAATGTGTTTGTCCATTAAAAGATTCTAGTGGATTTTAACTGCATGAACTGAGACATGCAATTGATGCCTTGAACCAATCTTCTGTGTTTGGAATTCGTTTTGCTGTGGTTGCTGTGCTGAATATTTCTATTTTTGCGTGGATACAATAATTGAACTAAGTTGGTTTTCTTTTTCTATTTTTTTTCAGGAACTACCTGAAGGCAGTTGGTATTGTGCGCACTGTTCTTGCTGGATTTGTGGGGCTGTAGTAAATGATAGTGAGGAAAGCCCTGGTGCATTAAAATGTTGGCAGTGCGAGCACAAGTGTAATATTTTCTGCTCAACTCATTGTTGATTCACATCTTGTATTAAATGTCTTGATGGCTGGTGATTGTCTTTGTGGGCCCTTGTTTGTCTGCAAAATGTAAATTAAAATATCTATTTCCCTCAGAAGCTATGTGCATTATTCAAGGATCACAATGTTATCCTTTCTACTTGTGTTCCAGAACATAGCACACTAATGTTTTTTCGTTACCCTGAATATATTTTTGCTTACTGCATGTCACCAATTTGCTTTAGAATTGGTAATAACAGTACACATTGCGAGTTTATTGTTTACCAATAAATTGAGGTAACTAAGCTTGTCTAACAAGTTTCTTTCTTCCCTTTTTCTTTCCTTTCCCTTGTTTTTACATTTCGCTTTGCAATAAAGAAAAGAACCTCTTACTGACAGCCTCCATTGTCCACTGTTTCTCTCATTTGCTGTTCATTAAAGTCCTGGGAACAAAGGGTGTTTAAATGTATTTTGAATTCTTACAGTATATGTGCTTATAATGCTTTTCCGAGAATAAAATTCTGTCACCTGATTGTTGTGATGCCTGTACACAGATCATGAGGACTGTCTGAAAAGTAGGGGTTTGAACAGAGGAGTGGCTTCTGATAACCGGTTTTGTGGTGAAAGCTGTCACGAGGTAAACTATAACTTTATTTTTTAACAACTTCGGAGATTATTAATAGAAAAAACTTGATGTGTAGGTCTCAAATGTAAACATGGACTGCAGGATGATTTATCTCATTTTCTTTCCCATCCTAGGTATATTTGCGTCTTGCCAACTATCCTGAAGCCCCCAGGGCAGTCTTTGGAAAACTATGCAGTTTTAAGAAGATGTTAGACTAAGCCATTTGGTATTGTGAGGCATTGTTGTTTACTCAATCGAGTGAATTTGAACCTCCTAGAATGGAGAAGCGTAGAATCAATTTTATGGATGAGGTCCGCCAGTAGATACATGTGCACTTCTTTTTGTTGTCATGGTCTCAACAGTTTCGAGGTTGTGCTATAATTGATTTAATATTCCTGAGAGCTTGACATATATTGTTTGGCCCCTTCGTTAACAGTGAAGCTTTTGGAGCAGTAGGTAGTCTTTCAGTTGTTTGCCCTTAGATGATTCCTAATTAATCATGCTCATGTCTTCCTCAAACTATCATGGCAATATCAGTTGGGCATGTCATTCAGTGTAATGAGAAAAATCAGTGGGAGTGGCTGTTTTTTGTGTTCGGTTTGTCTTATACGCTTACAACTTTTGTCTTTTGGGATGCTAAGAACTGCTAGCCTCGTCTTACTGCACCCTATAAGCGTATAGAAAATGTGGTTGCGAGAGTAGGAGACCATTCCTTCTCACATGGACAGATCGGAAATTGGACTAATATGAAGTAGATGTGAAGATCTTGTCATAGTTCCCCGACAAGATGTAGAATTCGAATTAGACTCTTAGCTATAACTGCATCAAAATTTGTTAGAACCAACGTGGTTGTTGGTCAGATTACCGTATTGGCTGGCTGCTAACTGCTAAATGAAGTTACTAATTCTAAGTAGAATTTATGTGGAGTTTCCTGCAACACACACACCTACAAAAAAAAAGGGTTGTTGAGGAGATGGAAAGTCATACTGTGAGACATATTGCTCTGATGTGTGGTATCTTTTTGCTGTCTGACTAGCATCTAACACGTAACTGTATGTGAGAGAAGGGAAGAAAAACTTGTCACCAGTAGATTTCTGTGGTAGTGTCCAGTTGTCTAAAGGATACTAATTATGCTTCCTGTTCGTTTGAATATTGGTCTTCTTTCTTTATGGTTTGTAAAAGGACTTGTTTTACTGGTGTATGCAGGTTTACTCTGGCCTCCATTCTCGCATTGGGTTCATGAATATGATTTGTGATGGGTTTTCTTGGACTGTTCTGAGGTGCATTCATGGCGACCAAAAAGTTCATTCTGGACAGCGTTTTGTTGCTTTGAAAGCAGAATGCAACTCAAAATTAGCTGTTGCTCTTACAATTATGGAGGACTGCTTTCTTCCCATGGTGGATCCCAGAACAGGCATAGACATGATTCCCCATGTATTATACAACTGGGGGTGAGTACTTTCTCTGTTTGAGTCTTTTGTTTTCCAATTTTGTTTTTTTTTCCTTAGCTGCCTTAACTCTGTCTGTGTGTGTGTGTGTGGATCAGTCTTGTGTTTATGCAAATAATTCTGATCCAAGTTTGCATTGTTCAATGGATTCCTCCATTTCTCGTGGTGCTTTATAGAGAACGTTTCTTAATATTATTTCAATTGAACAAAGCATTTTCCCTAAGTTGAATACTTTCTTCTAGTGCCCACTGACTTGATTTAGAATTTGGTCTCAGAATCTATGCATGTTTATTCTAAATTTCGCTCAACTTTTGGCATTTATAAATAGAGACTGCTGAAATTTTGAAACAAATGAAGGATGCCAATGAATTTTGTTCATAAATATCAAATGACGAGATTACATCTTCATAAACTGATGTACTTCCATGAACAACTTTACAAGAAGTAAAATAACTCACCATTGAAAATACAACAAGCATATACAATTGCATCGCTTTCAATATCAAACCTACAGGGAATTGACATGAGAGGATTATGTTGGGAATGTAAGTATTGAGGTGGAACTTTTTAGTTTCAGTTTTGGGTTCATATTTTGACTTTTCCAGTCGTGTGTGTGTTTTTTTTCCACTTTGATGAAACTCCTGAAATCTTTGTGTTTTCCATGTAATTAGTGAACAAGTTGATGGTTTTTTAGGTATCAGTGCAATAATTGGATATTTGTTGACCTTACACTTGTCAGAAATACGATAACAATGGAACAAAATCATTATATTCTCTACAAAAAGGCTTTTGCATAAAGCAAGCACACGATGCTTGGGGTGAAGCTGTAATAAAGGAACTTTGACTACAAATAGCTCTTTATATCTCCATGTGGGAAGATTTCTGTAGGATTCGTAGGTTTACTATCTTCATCATTGAAATTTTTGTAGTTCTGTTGGTTCTTTATTTGAAGTACACTGCATAGTACACCTACAATTTAGGATCAATGGGCTGTACTCAAACTAATTTAATATAATCATCATCATAATGGCATGGGCTAAGGAAATGATTGATCCTTGGAACCATCTGTCCTGCTCTTTTAGATCTCAATTGTTGTTGCCATTCTGAATATATTGATAGTCTGTTTAGTTTAATCCTTTTTCTTGTATCTCTTTCCCTAAACCTTCTTTTACATTACTTTATTGTTATGCCATTGTAGTGACACATTACTGTTGACCTATCCTTCTTGGTCCTCTGCAGATCACAGTTTGCACGTCTAAATTATCATGGATTCTACACCGTGGTCTTGGAGAAAGATGATGTCTTAATGTCAGTAGCTTCAATCAGGTACTTTTCTTGTGATATCTATTTTTTCTGTCTTCTTTCTGAGATCCAATGGTGACCTTATTTCTTTCTCATGGTTGTCGTGTCGTTCCATGTTTCAAAGTTACTGCTATGGTTTTTTTTTTCCAAGATGTGATCTGCAGGTTTTCCCTAAACCTTCTGCGTTTGTTTTTTTAATATTTAGTCCTCTGTGTGAGGGGTTTTGACCCCATTAACCTCTCTCTCTCTCTCTCTCTCTCTGTATATATATATATATATATATAAAGTCCAGGCAAGGGTATCGTTGTGCATGTGTATGTGCTAACAAATATAGTCTTTGTGGCCATGTCTAGTCTTTACTAGATTGAATTGTTTACATTGGACTATAGGTAGATAAACCACCGCCAACTACAATTTGGGAGTGGGTATTAGTTCACAAATCTAGATGGTAAGCAAGAAAATGATCTTTCACATAAATGGATAGGTAAGAGAACACATCCACAATTGGCTAGCAGGACCTCTACATTCTTCTTCCCAATAAACCAGCAAGTGATTATGCTCTCAGCCTTCCCCTTGAACGTTCTCTCCTTCATTGCCAGTACACCAACAACACCACTTATATTCTACAAAAAATTTCACAATTATTCAAATTAAAGCAATGCTAGAAATTCAACCATTAATGTGACACCAGCCATCAAATTTTCTACTTGTCGAACAAAAAGTTCATTGCCAGAACCATCGTTGGCAACAGAACTTTTCTACCACCTATTTCCACCATTATGGCTGTCATCAGCGGAGTGATCTGCACAATTAATCCTCCCATATTGTTTCCCAATTTCTATTTACACTTCTGCCCGTATTTTTTCTGACAATGCCCAATGTACCATCTGCATATCACCATTTTTGGCCATGGTTACTGGTTCCATCTTGAGATGATCAATAGATGGATTGTTGCAATTAATACAGTACTATGTTAAAAATGTGTTTTCACCTTGATTACGAGTCTTGGTAGTTTGCTTTCTATGGGTTTTGGTGGAGCTTGCCTATGCTATTAACATTCATTTTCTCTGTGATGGACGAATTCAAACATCTGTCCAAATTAGGGTACAAAATTCAGAACTCATGGAAGGTTGATAATGTTCTTACATTTTTTCTTTTGGGTGACCTGAATGCTGCTAGGCAGCATATTTATAGATCAGTTCAGCACCATATGTCCTCGAAAGTGAAGAGGCATGTTTTGAAATTTCCAGACTATCAAGGGTGGTGCTCTTCACCTATTCAGTAGCTCCTTTCCGTTGATGGAAATCTAGTGCCTTAATTCTGTCTTTGCGATTTTGATCTGTTTAAATCATGTCTTAAGTTATAGCATCAAATACCAGCTCTCACTTTTGAAGAGTCTCTAGAGGTTTCCAGTAATGATTTGTCATTTTTTTTCGTTCCATCATTGGTAGTTTATTTGTGCTATCTGATCTTTGCTAATTTTCCTCCTCAGAATAATGCATTCTTCCATATGGTTTTAACACAATGAATTGTTTTCATGCAGGATTCATGGGGTAACAATTGCAGAGATGCCCCTTATTGCTACATGCAGTAAATATCGTCGCCAGGGAATGTGTCGGCGCTTATTGAATTCTATTGAGGAGGTAACTTATTCAATTGAATAACTACATTCTTATCTGCTCATGACAAAGAAATTCAAATTTTCTTTACGTGACCTGCTCCTTTGTTGTACCTTGTATATTGTCTATATCAACAAATCATGCACTCAAATTTTCAAATTTATCTTGTATGCTTGATTTCGAGTTTTTTTTATCTAATTTATTTTTAAATGGTATTTATGAATTGTCAATTCATATAGTTAATATTCATTCCATTGTGGTTCTAGATGCTAAAATCTTTGAAGATTGAGAAACTCGTGATATCTGCCATTCCCAATGTTGTGGATACATGGACCGTTGGATTTGGCTTCCAGCCGTTGGAAGATGACGAGAGACAGGGCCTTAGTAACATCAACCTGATGGTATTTCCTGGAACAATATGGTTGAAGAAGTGTTTGTGTGAGAATCAACCAGCAGTTCAACAAACTGGTGAGCCTTTCTTCCTCATTCTTAATGGACCCGGGTTTTATGTTCTATGGTTACTCAAAGCAAAAATTCTTGGACTTGCAGGAGCAAATAAACCTGGAGAAGTCGGGTTTTTCTCCAAAGTTGGTCCTGATCCAATACAACAATTCGACGATACATCCTGTGATCATGAAGTTGATGTGGAAATGGAGTTCAGACCTGCTGAGTGCAAGAATTTGCAGGTAGATGGAGACCAGGATGAAAATTTGCTTGGACATTTTTCAGAACTGTCATTTAAAGAACCAGCTTCAGAGTCTGGGGGAAACCAAGTTGAGGTTCTTTGTCATGTAGAATCATTGAATTTGTATGATGAAAGAGTACAAGAGAATGAAAAATAAAAAAAAAATTCCATTAACAAAAAAGTGAATTTTGGTTTATGCTTTGAAGTAAATGATTTCTCAGTAGACTTTGGGGCTAGAAAAGGTAAGTGAAAATTAATGAGGTCGTGGAAGTAAACAGAATGGCTTGGGTGGGGGCATTGCCCGAGCAAGTTGAGCAAGCTATGTGGTTCTACACCAAATAACTCAAGTTATGGATTTTTTTTATTCAACCATCGGTGCGGATTAGTTTAAGTACATTGTGACTAATTTCTTTTTCGATTTGGTTAAAGATAGGGTAGGTGTTACCCCTTTAACAATCGGCTTAGCAGTGGCATGGGGTGGCCTCGCCTAAAGGCGCCCATGCATAGCCAAATAGGGTTTCATGGAAGGAAGCAAACCTTGGTACGATGGGCATGATCAGTGGGGGATCAAAGACCTATGCATGGTTGAGAGAGGCAACTCATGCATGGGCACGAATTGGTGCAATCAGTGGGACTGATGCCCATGCAGGGCTAGGTACGGATGCATTACAATCAAAGGCTGATGGCTCATGAAAATGGCACATGCACAACATGTGAGGAAGTTGGGCATGTACCCGGCAGATGGTGGCCACTGTGCAGTTGCTGGCAGTTTTGTGCAATTGCAGGTAGTCAGGTGCACAACATGTGGAGATCTATATCAGATGACTCTGCAGGCTTCTTGTGAGAGGATTTGATTGTATGTAGTTGCCTAGGCAGTTGGGCTTGTAACCGCCATCTTGAACATGAAAAATAGGGTGTTTTGGTTCTGCAGTGCAACACAGAGTGTTAGACACGATTTTGTAAGCAGATCCTGACTGAGTGTTTTCCTCAGACTTTTATTGAGAAAGAAAGGTTGGGCTGTTGCCTGTAAAACGTGTATGTTGTGTATGTTTTGCTTATTGTGCATAATCTGTTCACTATGTGCATTTCTGTGTATTTGACTGAGACTGAGTGTTGAATCTCAGTGTCATTACGAGGCAGAAATTCAGTGCCAAAATTCGACCCCGTAACAATTGGTATCAGAGCTTCAGTTTGCGACCATGGCTGGTGAAAACGTTGTTGAAATTCGTGAAAGAGTGACCCGTCTCGAAGACTTTCTGGGCGCCCCTGAAAGTGATGGTGCTGTCAGTGTGTCTGTGTAGATGGGACAGCATACTGTTCAGATTGCTGGTTTGCAGATGGCCTTTAACAGTTACGTGGCTAGCAACGATGAGAAACTAGCAACGATGATGGAGGACATTCTGTCCCTCACAAACGCTGTCAAAATCAATCTGAAGAATCTAGAGGAAGAGCTGATCCTGGTGAAAAGGGCCATGCATTCTCGTCATGGTGCAGGCGAGACATCTTCCAAGATTAGGGTTCCTGAACCTAAGGCCTTCGGAGGGAGTCGGAGTGCTAAGGAAGTGAAAAATTTCCTATGGGACATGGAGCAGTATTTCAAGGTTGCTCATGTGCCAGTTGGGGAGAAAGTAATCATTACCAGTATGTATCTATCTGGTGACGCCAAATTATGGTGGCGAACCCGAAATGAAGATGATGCATCTGCTGGGCGTGCAAAAATCGAGGCGTGGAAAACTCTGAAGAAGGAATTAAAGGATCAGTTCCTTCCTAGCAATACGATGTGGATTGCTAGGGAATCGCTCAAGAAACTCAAGCACACTAGAACCGTGGGTGAGTATGTGACTGAGTTTAGTTCTTTGATGCTGGATATCAAGAACATGTCTGAGGATGACAAACTCTTCAATTTCATGTTCGGCTTACAAGGCTGGGCACAGGTCGAGTTGCGTAGACAGGGAGTGTGAGATCTGCCCACTGCCATCGCTACTGCGGTGGCCTGGTTGACTTCAAAATTGGTGACAGTCAAGGCCTGTTCGATAAGAAAAAGAGGGAAGGAGGCAGCAAGAAAGACTGGTCTGGTACTTCCAAAGACGCAGAGAAAATGGATTGGAAGAAAAAGAAGAACGATGGTAACTCTAAAAATCCAGGTAACAACCAGAAAAAGAAGAGCTTTGATGGTTGTTTTATTTGCAGCGGCCCTCATCGAGCAAAGGACTGTCCCAAACGGGAGAAGTTAACAACCCTTGTCGCTGAAAGCGGAGATGATAGCGACAATGATCTTGCCCCTCGGGTGAATCCTCTGCAGTTGTTGAACACAATGTTTCTGGGAAAGGTTCAGCATGCCCGTAAAGGTCTGATGTTTGTGCAGGCTTGGGTGAATAGGAAAAAAAATTTTGGCGATGGTGGACACGGGAGCCACTCATAACTTCATTGCGCAGAGAGAGGTGGAAACATTTGGCTTAAAGTTGGACAAAAGCTTGATAGAGATCAGGTCTGTCAGTTCAGGAGTAGTTCCAGCGGGTGGAAATACAGAGGTGAACCTGAAAGTGGGGCTATGGGAAAGCCGCATGGGCATGACCGCTATACCCTTGGATAATTTCGATGTCATATTCGGGAATGAGTTCTTTGTCAAAGCCAAAGTGGCACTGATACCACACATAAATGAAATGCTGATCTCAGATGAGGGAGCAGCATGCTTTGTGCCTGTAGAGAAGGTGCCAGAACAAAGCAAGAGGGACTGTAAGCGAAAAGTAGAGACACTGTTCGACTTACAGATGGAGACTGAAACACAGGAAGGAAAGAAGACATATCTTTCTGCTTTGGTGGGGAATAGACCTATTGAGAGGGTTCAAATGCCAGTGCTGGTGGTAGATTATATGGAGGAATGTATTGAGATAGTGCCTCCAAATCTCCCCAAGGACTTCAAGTCCGGATGTGGTGGTGACCATAAAAACGTGCTGGAGCATGGTGTAAAGCTTCCAGCCCGTGTCCCTGAGCAGATGGCAAATATGGGACATCAGCAGCCTTTAGCCTATGGAGGGGCGAGACAGAGGACCAGATGTTCTGCTGCACATGAAGGTACTCGTTCGAAGCCAGGGATGCTTGACGAGTCAAAGGACAACTTTGTTAGAGTTGCCTGTCGGAGAAAGAAGTTTGTTGTGCCTGATCAGTTCATGGAGAATTGGGACAACCTCTCGACGAGGACGTCGAGTTCTTCTGGTGGGGGTGGTTTGTTACCCCCTTAACAATCGGCTCAGCAGTGGCATGGGGTGGCCTCGCCCAAAGGCGCCCATGCATAGCCAAACAGGGTTTCATGGAAGGAAGCAAACCTTGGTACGATGGGTATAATAAGTGGGGGATCAAAGACCTATGCAGGGTTGAGAGAGGCAACTCATGCATGAGCACGAATTGGTGCAATCAGTGGGACTGATGCTGATGTGGGGCTAGACACGGATGCATTACAATCAACGGCTGAGGGCTCACGAAAATAGCACATGCACAACATGTGAGGAAGTTGGGCAGGTGCCCTGCAGATGGTGGCCATTCTGTGCAGTTGTTGGCAGTTTTGTGCAGTTGCAGACAGTCAAGTGCACAACATGTGGAGATCTGTATCAGATGGCTCTGCAGGCTTGTGAGAGGATTTGAATCTATGCAGTTGTCTAGGCGGTTGGGCTTGTAACCGCCATCTTGAACATTATAAATAGGGTGCTTTGGTTCTGCAGTGCAACACAGAGTATTGGACACGATTTTGTAAGCAGATCCTGGCTAAGTGTTTTTCTTAGGTTTTTATTGAGAAAGAAAGGTTGAGTTGTGACCTGTAAAACGTGTATGTTGTGTATGTTTTGCTTACTGTGTATAATCTGTTTGTTGCGTGCATTTTTGTGAGTGATTTTGTGTGTTTTGCTAAGATTGAGTGTTGGATCTCAGTGTCATTATGAGGCAGAAATTCAGTGCGAAAATTTGACAGTAGGATTAATGGGTACTATATTTCGGTTTATAGAGTTTCTTGTTTTGACCAATCCCACCAATGCCTATACCTCAAGTAAATAAATGAACTGATAGTCAAAAGTTGCTGTACCCATGAGCATGAGATGATTTGGTAAATATTGCTAAAATTGTTTATTGCAAAATTACCATTTTTAGACAATAATTTTGATTTGTTTTGTTCTTATCATTCCATCGTCGAGCACTGTTAAGTCGGTTAGTAAGTCACCCAAAAAAATATTGAGAAAAATTAAACATATATTTCATGAAATGGTCTACGATTTCAGTTATACTATGTAATATACTGTGTTCGTTTGTGTTTATTGAGCTTTCGTGAATTTTTGTTGTTGCTGTTGTTAATTTTTAATTGGAAATAAAATTTTGAGTTAAGGTGAATATTGCCAAAATTGGTTACCGAAAAGTTGCCTTTTTTAGACTGAATTTTTGCTGTTAACGACCAAAAGTGAAAGCTCAACTGAAACTACGATGAAACGTCTCTCTCTCTCTCTCTCTCTCTCTCTTTCTTTCTCTCTCTCTCTCTCTGAAAGTTAATCGCTTCGCAGTTCTCTGAGTCACATCTCTTTCTGAAAGTTGGTCGCTTCTTTCTTTCTCTGTGTGTGTGTGTGTGTGGGAGTTCACTATTTGCTATGAATGATATCCACAGAAGCTTGAATTGTCCTACAGCCACACTCAAACCCTTTCATTCAAACCTTAATCACGAGCCCTAGAGAACCCTAGATTGCATTTTCTAGGGTTTTTGATGCCCAAAACATTCCTATCTGGACATGCCTTCCTCTCCTAAATTCTTCTACGCCCGCCCTTCGTCGTACAGTCACAGATCCACGGTCCTGATCCTCTGTTTCCTGATCGGACTCTCCGGCTTCGTATTTGGGTTCGTCGCAATTTCTAGACATAGTCTTTCCGGGTATAAATGTAGATACGATAAACCCAGATCGGTGTCGGTGGTTTGGGAGAAAATTAGTGCTGGTGTAGGAGGAAATCAAAACAACGGCGTTTCGGATGGGGATCAGAAGAGGTATAAGGTGATGGGCTTTGTTGGGATTTTCACTGGGTTTGGATCGGTTTATAGGCGGCGATCGTTGCGCCAGACTTGGATGCCATCAGATCGACAAGGGCTTCAACGGTATTTTATATTTGTAGGTGGTTTTTAATACGTATATTTTTGGGTTTGGATCATTAGTGATCTGTGATGAAACACAAAGTTCCTTGCTTTTTGCTTCCATTATGATCTGTGTGGCTAGGAAATTGTCTGAAAATGATCTGTGTGGACTTTCAGCACAACCAGTCTGAAAATGCTGGCTTTGATGATATAAAAAAAAAAAGGTCGAGTGGCTCATTGACAACGAATTTTGAATTGTTGGTTTCATATGATAATTTGAGGTGCATAATTTCTGACCTATTGAACGGCAATGGAACTCAAGTTTGTGCATTTGTAATATCTTTGGTTCAATGTGAGTAGATGATGATTTTGAAGTCTACATTTGAGAGCGAATGTTATGAGTTCAAATATTTGACTTATGACAAGCGAATTAGTTTTTCTAAGCAATCTTACATAAGTGATCTTTGGATTATAGAGTGCGGTAATGCACTGTGCTTATGATATGAGAAAATGAATTCAATACGAAGGAGAACCAGAGAGCTAGATCAAGAAGAAGTCTTAACTTAAATTCAAACAACTCAATTGCAACTGTTGAATACAACTTGCAAGAATTTATAAGCCATCAGGTTTTATGTAGCAATGATTTGATCTACCCCATCATTTAGATCTAATTGAAGTACGCTGTCAAGCAGAAACAAAAGGCACTACCAACCTATATATGTCCTGTGATATGCTTATGAATTAAATATTAAAGTCTAATGATTGAAATATGCCCCCAATTGTGCAATTAGAACTTCCACAAGTGACCAACATAATAAAACACTAAATAGAAGATATATACAGATGGAAGGCCAAACAAGTGACCAAAAACACCTGAATAACCACACAATCTGATCATAGTCTATCCCTTTAAGGCGATCCCATCTTTCCTATGCATGCCTTACATCTGGTGGTGCTAAAATTGCCCCACCTATTAATCTACTTTGAGGTAGTTTGTGATGGCACGCATTATCACGTTTCACTTTGGGTAGCACCTGCGGTTGGGGATTGGATAAAGGGAATGGCAAGAAGACATTCCAAAGATCCGGAGATAAGATGCCAATGGCTTCAGAAATAGGGGGATGAAGGATTGTTATGGATCCAACAATTAGACTGTTTCGGGGACAACTACGCAGACTGCTGATGATAAGAAAAGTTGTTACCTACGCGGAATTAAAGTGAGGAACCTATTTTCCGGTTCTGGAAGGAAGGAACACGAAAGTGGAAGAAGGGGCTAGAAAATTGTCCTTACAAGTGTTTGAAAACTGACAGTGGAGTTTGTTTTAGTAATTGTTGAAGGATTTTCATTTTTCATATGGAGCCAGAGTGGACTAATTACAGTGATTTAAACTAAGCCTGTATATTTTGTTGTATGAACAATAGTCTCCGAGGACTTTGCAACTGTTCTACACCTCTGAATACATGACTACACACATGTTTAGTAGATTGTCAGCTATTTTGTAACTTCTTTATGCGAGCACGTTTTTGCTAACCACTCTTCTGGAATGGAATCACAGGTTGGAAGAAGCCACCGGCTTGGTCATCAGATTTGTGATTGGTAGAACCAGTGATAAATTGAAGATGGCAGAGCTCAGAAAGGAGGTAGCTGAATATGATGACTTCATCCTATTAGATATTGAGGAGGAGTATAGCAAGCTACCATACAAAACGTTAGTGCTCACAATATTTATGTACAAGTCATCAACACCAACAAATTGCTATTCACACTTAACTTTTGTCTCTATTACAGTTTAGCTTTCTTCAAAGCAGCCTATGCACTTTTCAACTCCGAATTCTACGTTAAAGCAGATGATGACATATATCTGAGGCCAGGTAACTGGTTTTATGAAGCTTATACATGCTCAGAATTTTTCATGTGCTTTGTTCTTGAGATGTTCTATGCAGTCACATTACTATCATGTTTCGTTTCCCCAGATCGCCTTTCACTGCTTTTGGCTAAAGAGCGTTCTCACTCTCAAACATACCTTGGATGCATGAAAAAGGGTCCAGTGTTCACTGACCCACATCTCAAATGGTTAGTCCTATTATGCTTGTCTATTTGTTGTTCAAGTTTGTTTCCAATCACCATTTCATGTACCAAGATGATTCATATGCCAGGTAAAAATGGTACATACCTTACCCTAGTTAAGTTTCCCTGAATGACTACCAGTAAATTATGCACTTGACAGAATCCCCTGAGAAAGGTTTCTTATTCTCTATTCTTTTATTTGAAAAAAAAAGCGCAGGAAAAATGTCACTAGTTTTGTAAGAAATGTTTACCTTGTTCAGTGTACTTTTGGAAGTCGGGGAACCTTGTGGACCAAAGAGTTTAGTCGACACATGGAGTCAATGAAAGCAACATTATGGTCTTTAATGTAATATCTGGAGGGAGCTAATTCAAAATTGATTTATGAAAACACTAGTATGTTTCAATTATGAAAACCTTGAGGGAGGTAACACAATATACCTTTATAAAGGCCTGTATATAGCTTTTTCTCTGCCAATTAAGTGGGCATAGCCTCTGAGCAACACATTATTGGCAAATTGGTGGTGCTAGTGATGATCAACAACCAATTCCTGCTTTATTTATGATTAGTATTAGTGTCTTTATTTTTTTGTTATCATTAGAAGTTGTTTAGATCAGTTCAATTCTTGCAGGTACGAGCCACAATCCTCTTTGCTTGGGAAGGAGTACTTTCTACATGCTTATGGTCCAATTTATGCTCTTTCTGCGGATGTCGTTGCAAGCTTGGTTGCTTTAAGAAACAACAGGTAAGATTGCTTTCCCAACGGCATTTTCTGCAAGACTATTTCTGGGATTGATCTATGTCGGTGTTTTTTGTTGGTCTAAATAACGAATATACGTCGCTCGAAACTTGCAATTGCTGGTCTCAACCTATAAGTTTTCATATGGCTTGAGTCTGTTCTCACAAATGCCGTGATCAGAACCATCAGCATCTGAATCCCTAATGGACTCACAGCAGCCTTTCCTAATGGCTTGCATCCCTCAACATGAGAGAATTTTGTTTTCCATCTCTTATTGTTTTCAATTCGAACTTGCTTCTTGCATAACACGTTTGGGTTCAGTCCTGCCTGCAGATAGTTTTTTTTGCATTTTTTTTGGTGTGTTTTTGGGGTGGGGGGAAGAGATGTTTAGAAATACTACAAAGTGCCTGTGTCTGTGTGTGATACTAATCTTTCGTGACAGCTACGTGTAACATCATGTCAATAAAGATACTATTTACATTGTCTTCCGATTCTCCATCTGGACTCCATACCTTTCATTTAATGTGTGCAGTTTCCGCATGTTCAGCAATGAGGATGTCACAATTGGTTCATGGATGCTTGCAATGAATGTCAACCATGAGGACAATCGGCTACTATGTGAACCAGAATGTACTCCATCTTCTATTGCTGTGTGGGATATTCCAAAGTGCTCTGGTTAGTGTCTATTTTAGTAGTTCCAGGTTCTCTGAGAAACTTGCTCTAGTTGTGGAAGTGCAATTATATCCCACCTAACTAGACAATAAAAGAGAGTAATTTTTCAGGACCTATATGTGGTCTCTTGAAATTAACTTTTTGATGTGTAGAACACATAACATAAATGTATGTTTAGCAATGGGAAAATCAGTAGTGGTACTGTTTCAATATGTTGCCAATAGCCTGTAAGATGAACAAATGTTAGCCATCCAAATAATTGGAATTAGCTCACGAAAAGGGTTGTTGAGTTTAGAGTAATGGTGTTTGTCATGTTTTAAGGATGTTGTTATATACAGGATCATATCCGAAAGCTGCAGAACCACAGTGGTTTATGTACTTCAAATGCTATGTGAAACATTAAGTGAATAACATTACCTCTTTGAGATGCAGACTGTTATATACTGGTTTGTTCAGCGTACTTTTCTGCTTCTTGTATCTTCCAAGATAAGATCACTAGAGTGCCAGGGAATATCCTGGTATGACATATAGTTATAGCCACACTTGCACCAGTCAGGATTTGCGAAAAAGTTTGTTCCACGATAATCTTAATTTTTGTCGAAAATGTACCTGGCTGAAGTTTAGTAATGCAAAAACTTGATATTCTAAAAATCCTCTCATTTTGCAGGGCTCTGTAATCCTGAAAAGAAGTTATTGGAGCTTCATGAAAAAGAAAGCTGCTCAAAGAGTCCAACTCTAGAATCTGAAGATTAGCACGATGATTTGAAGAATGTCTTTTTCCTTCCTGTGGTCTTGCTGCTGCTGGATATGTTTCGTTTTGACCAATATTTTCTCAGTTTGTCTCTTCTTTGTTGTAATATATTTTTTCAATTGATTATATCTAACAAACGAATTTTTGCGGAAAGAATTTTCATTTTCTCACCTTCAAGAGTTATAGAAGTTATTGAAATAGTTACTTGCTGGGGGAATGATCCCCTATTTCTACTTTCACTCCCTGTAACAAACTGAATGTCGATACTTTTCACTTCTCTTAATTGGTCAATTTTTTTCTCCTCAATTTCAAAAGGTGGAGTATTATTACTGCATGGTATTAATTATATTCATCAATTAGGAATTATCAGTCGTCAATGAAGTATATGCAGCAAGTGTTCCTGTAGCATCAATGATTAGTGTTATATCGGACAGATGGGCTGAAATTCCTGTTATGTTCTTTTACTGGACTAAGGCTTCCCTTCTGCTACTTGAGGCAGCTCACAGAGTTTGTTGCTTCTCTTGGTGCTTTTATACCTGTGATTTTGAATTTTGAGTGTCTGTGTGATGGTGGTTTTTTTTTTTTTTTTTGGGGTCGGGGG
>CM042197.1:4555582-4580418 GCA_023539305.1 Ilex asprella
ATATAATATTAGAGGGTGTCATTATGTAGTTGTAATGAAATGATATAACCATTATATATAATGTAATTAATAATAATCTTGTGTCTAAAAATACTTTACATACTAAAGATTGAACAATGATCGCGTAATATTTTTTTTAATCGACTAATTTAAAAATTAAATAAACAAAAATAAAAAGAGGAAAAAGCCAAAGAAGGGAGCTATAAACACGAATTAATAGAATTGTTTGATATTTGAGGCTGTGCAATGAAAATTACGTTTTTGAGTACAAAAAAAATTTTGGGGTGAATTTTATATTATTGAATTAAAGTAGATGAATATTGAATTAATTTTAACCGTTGCGTTTCTATAAGTTTAGAATTTAATTTATTAATTGTAATATTATATAAATAATATTTTCATGGAGGAAGAAAAGTTTAAAAATAGGGGTAGATGTGTAAAATCCTCTCATTGGCAGCTATACGTATCAAGTGGTACACCACACAGCACCAGATTTTTTTTTGCCCAAGGCAGTGATTAGTGATGACGTGGCAGGAATTGGGGGAGGATTGCCTGGTCATCATTCCACGCCTCTGCCACCACACGATGATGGCTGCTTATCTGCTGTCACCATCGGTTCCTCTTCGTCTCCGTCAATTTTAACGAAATCTTCTAAACTCATTAGAATATTCCGTCGATAACCACTGAAAATTTTAACGTCTTTCCGTTATCTGCTTAGCTGGAGGCCATCGTAAAGTCGTAGGGTTTCCTGATTGGCCAGCTGGCAGGGTATTCTTGAGCACATGGCCAGCTGCTGCTGTCAACACTCTATTGTACCTCATTTTATCAAAGGGTAATGCTATATATCCCAATATCAAAATACCCCTTACCTTGGCTGATTTCACCGAAATGCCATTGCCTTGGTTTTGGGTCTCCCCTTCCCGTCCGTATCTTTGACGTTGACAATTTTGCCACACTTCATTGGCATTATTGATGCAAGATGAGAAAAATGGGTGGTATTTATAATTAATCTATTTGTATTAATATGTAATAAATTTGTTATTATATCAATTTTGTGTCATGTTTTTAGTAAATAAATTCATATTTTTTTATTTGATGAGTTAATTTATTTCTAATCCTAAAAATTTAAATCCAAAATTTTTTAATTTTATATTAATTGCATACTCAATTTTTAGTGAATCATGCGTATAATTGCATAGTTTAAA
Organism: Ilex asprella; assembly: GCA_023539305.1. NCBI lineage: Eukaryota > Viridiplantae > Streptophyta > Magnoliopsida > Aquifoliales > Aquifoliaceae > Ilex > Ilex asprella. The sequence goes on from CM042197.1 coordinate 4,556,788, forward strand.
GAAAGAGTGTCTAGTAGTGTGGGATTGAATTTAGAACAAATCTTAAACTCAAACATTATGGACTCAATCATTATTGATGACTCTCGAATTTAATCGATAATTATGATTGACGGGTGGTTGCATATATTTAAAATTTATTTTACAGGTTTGCTCGTAAAAAATAATGGAGTTTTAACTTCTTTTGAAGCAATTTTGTAAGAAAAAATGATATTTAAATCTAATTTGGAGATATAATTTAAGAATTTAATTTAGTATCATTATTAAATTAAAAATAAATTTTATCTCACATTAAAACTTACAACTAATCTAATTAGTATATTAAATTAAATTTTCAAATTAAGTTCATGTATAGTTTTTCTTTTCGTAAATCCACGACGATTAGGGGGCATTGATGGAGACGAAATTCCATGGAGGACGGGCACTTTGGGAATTTGGAAGGGCCAGAAAATCCTTGTGTTAGCTTCTGGCTTGCGTAAGAAAGTGAAAAATCTAAGTACAGGAATCTAGCAATAATACTCGAGTCAAAAATATAAAAAATAAATAGTTTAAAGGAGTTGTCGACGGTACCGTATAAATACCGTATTAATATCTATAATGTAAAATAAATTAATTTTTAATAAATTAATTTGATAATTTTAATTTAATAATCTTCAAGTACGAGTTACTCTTAGTTTATTATATTTATATATTATTATTATAACTATTTTTATCACTGTTATAATATCAAAAAATAATAAAATATTATTTTTTTTTGTGTAAAATAATTTCCACAGCAACGGTTAAAAAAACTCAAAAAAATGATAAATTTTTTAAATGTAAAATGAACCATAAAAATTATAAAAATATTTATTAAAATAATAAATTTTATAGCTAGGATACTATTTTTTTTTTGTACCGTAGTCGGTAGTCATGTCCTAGTTTAAATTATACAATGCGATTGCCCATGTCTAAGTCTTTTCCAAAAATTTACAATTAGTCAAACGACTTTGCTATGTGGGTCCAACGTCTTGGTCCCCCCCCAATCGAAGGGCAATGAGAATACCAGGACGTAAATCCTTTACAATGGGCTTGTGCTGTTCAGTGCTGGGTTTGTACTTTGTAGTTTTAAGTAATGGTAACACAAAAAAAAAAAAAAGAATTTATCCATTTCAAAAGAAGAAAATTTTCCCCATAAAGAGAAAATAAATAACTCTAAAGATATAATAATTATGTTTTTTTTAGCAACTACAATAATTATGTTAAATAATAAAGTTTTGTAACATATCAGCTCGTGATTGAAGTAACGAGAATTCAACTTCTCTCCCTTCTCCTGATCAATAATAAAATAAATATTAATTTATTTTATACTTATTAACGTACTTTTGATGCAATTATGTGAGTACTAAGGTCGATGAATTAGTTATGGGGCACTCATCTTTTGAAATCTAATGATATTCTTGTCATTTGGGGTTCAATTCTTGCCGAATGCAATGCAAGTAGGATTAAAAAATGTTGAAAACACTAATTATAAAGCTGGTTGAGAAAATAATACACGAAATCAATTACAAAAGATGTAAAATTTATGTCTAGTTATTTGTTCGTTTGCTAAAGATTGGACTCTCACACGAGTGCCATAGATTTCCTTACATGATTGTAAGATTTCAGGAGATTCATTAAATCTTTACCTTATAAATGTTTTTGTTTGCTTTTATTTTCGTCGAATAAATTTCTTCCAAATGTCTGTGGTGAAACTTTTATTCAAAAAATTATGGCATAATTTCCAAACTAATCTCTATATTATTTTTTTTTTGCTGAAGCATTTATATGAGTTATTTTAAATATTTTGTTCAAGATTTTCAGAAGTTTAGAAATTTACTTTTTGAAATTTCTTTCAATAAATAACTAAATTCAAGTATAATTTATTGTACATAAGTGAATTCTGTATGAACGTTTTACAAAGTTTCCAAAAGCAATGTGAACATACCCCTCAAGAATATGAGAATTTTCTACATGGCAGTTGGGTGAAATTTTAGGTTTTTACCAATGCATCAGCAAGTTCTCGTAATTGAAGATGTTGACTCTCAACCCAAAGGTAGTTTTTTTTTTTTTTTGTTGATTAAAAAAGAGGGACGGGAATAAATGAGAGTATCCATAAACCACTCTCACAGTGAAATCATAAAACTTCTTATACTTTTCGGGAGCGAATCTAGTTAAATTAGTATAGTAATCAATTACTACTGAATTTTAATATGGACTTCAAAGAATAGTTCAAGTATTAATAAAAATAAATAATAAATTCAAATTTTTTGAGCTTAAATGTTAATAATTTCTGGAGATTAGACAATAATAATTTATTATCCGTAAATATCAGTCTCCTAACTTAAAAAAAAAAAAAAAAAGGAAAGAAAGAATGAAGAGGTTGACTCTTACACTGCATAGATGAGAGTAGGTAGTTGATTTATTTGGGTAAAAATATGTATGGGATGTAATTTTTATAAGTTAAATGGAGTAATCACAGTAGAGATGAGAGGAAAAAAATAAAAAAGAAAGAGAGAAGAGAGATTCAGAGAGAGAGAGAGAGAGCGAACCTGTCTCGTGAAGCAGCAGGTGAAGGGAAGGGAAAGGAAAAGAAAATAAAAGCTCTTTCTTTTCGTCCTCTTTTTCTCTCCCCCTCCCCCCTCGCCGCCCCCCCTCCAGATTCCTCTGTTGTACTCTCTCTCTCTCTCACATTCACATTCATTCTTTGCTTCACTCTTTTAAATCACGAGATCCCCATCTATTTCTCTCTTTCTCTCCCCTTCTCTATCTCTGCATGTTTCTTCAAGACCTCTCTCTCTCTGTTTCGCACTCTACTGTATCACAAATTGGTGTTGGACCTGTAGGTCCATTGACAGAAGATGCTGAGATAGTGGGAGAAGGGGAGAGAACACAGAGACCTTGCGAGAGAAATTGAGAAATATACAAACCCATATACATTCATAGAGAGAGAGAGTTTAGGTCTGTGTTTGGGTTGGAAAATGTCGCATTCTGGGAAATCCCAATCGGAACTGGGGTTTGATACACTCGCCGATCGGTTTCGAAAATCACTTAGCTACGACGATGACGACAAAGACAATGCCGATAACACCAACAAGCCCGACTTCCGAGAACTCGATCTGGGCTCGCCGGTCTCGCCTCTACGGACTCGGACCAGTGGGCTCACCATTACCACAACCACTACTAGCAGTAGTTCCAGCTCATCCGGATCGGTCTCGGGCAGAACAGGACCCAACGCGATTCCCAGAAGATCCGATTCCAACCACTCCGGCGAGCTTTCTGGTTCTGTTGAAAGTTCCCCAACAGCAGGCGGCTCTCGTGGCTTCAAACCGGGCCATAGTAGGTCAGATTCGGATGGGTCACACCCATTAGCATATTCTGGTGGGTCAGTGAACTCACCGGCGGTGAATGTGTTACCAACTGGAAATATTTGCCCGTCAGGCAAGATTTTGAAGACCGGAATGGCGAGTCGAAGCTCGAGAACCGATGTTTTGGGGTCGGGAACGGGCAATTACGGCCACGGAAGCATCATGCGAGGTGGTGTCGCCGCCAAATCGGGTGGTGGAGTCGGTGGCTCTGTCGGTGTCGCGAGTTCTAGGGGAGTGGTGGGTGGAGAATCATTGAAAAGAGAAATGTGGAGTAATGACCCAGAAGAGTTGAAGAGATTAGGCAATGAGCAGCACAAGAAGGGTCATTTTGCTGAGGCTTTGAGTCTTTATGACAAGGCAATTGCCATATCTCCTGGCAATGCCGCTTACCATTGTAACCGGGCAGCGGCATTGATGGGTCTCAAGAGATTGTCAGAGGCAGTGAAAGAATGTGAAGAAGCTATTAGGTTGGATCCAGGTTATGTGAGGGCACACCATCGTTTAGGATCTCTTTTTCTTAGGTGAGTGCAAAAAAGTTCAGATCTTCATGGTTACTGTTTGTTAATTACTCATAGTTCTTTGAAATTCACTGACTTTACGATGAATTGTGTGGGTTTTATAAAAAACTCTTCTTCCTGTCTGAGTGAGTAAAAAAATCTAATTTTTGAGCTTCTGTTAAGGACTGCTGGTTGTAAATGTATTGGCATTGGCAGTTTCTATGAATTTCTGTGTGGGTATGTGTAGGATCTTTGCTTCTTAAGTTTTATGTGTGTCCCCCCCCTCCCCCGGGGGGTGTGGTGGTTCAAATCTTTGTGCTTCTTTAACAAATTTCTCACATTTTTCTTGAATTTAGTGAATTTTTATCTAGCTAAGTGTAGGATCTGTCCTTAGGCGAGTAGAGAAGAAAATTTCAATCCTTATGCTTCTATGTTTATTGGTTTCTCCAGTATATCAAAAGTTTTTGTATGTTGCTGTATAAATATGAATGACGGTTTGCTGTATTTTGACATGCCTTGAAAAAATGGTTGTTGTTTATCAATTTACCAGATCTGGTTCATGCGGATGATCAATTGTTTTGTGGTCCACCTGTTTGTTTTGTTCTGGGTGTATTCACTGTTATATATTCTGTGTGTTCCCGTTGGTAATAGGAGAGCCTTGTTTTTTCCCTTGAGGTTATTGTAAGTTTTCCCCTACTACTCTGGTTCTAATTTTTTCAGCAGCTATGATGTACTTTTTAATTCTAGTGATCGAGTTTAATTTCAGTGGGGTGTTTTTTTTACTTTTTTTTCAAATGGGATGCAGGGTAACTTTTTAAGGCGGCAAGATTGTATCATGTGTCATACTTTCCTCTTTAAGTTTATTTGATTGAATGGTGTTCTTATACAAGTTAAATATGTTATGCTATCCGACTTCTCAATGAGCTATGGTTCCTTCCACTGCTCTTTTTTCCTCTCTCGTACTTTGATCATTAAACACCTTATCTGTGTGTAACTTAAATTTTATCTCCAGTTGATTCAGTTCTTTATTTTTCTTTGGATTTTAGGATATTGGGATTTTCATTGTTTATCCTTCATTAGCAGTAAGCAATCTAATTTCTGTAAGGTTCACAGTTTAGGACAGGTTGAAAATGCCAGGAAGCACCTTTGTTTAACAGGGCACCATCCAGATCCAGGTGAATTCCAGAAGTTGCAGGCCGTAGAGAAGCATCTGAGCAAGTGCATGGATGCCCGGAGGGTTTGTGATTGGAGAAGTGCATTGAGAGAAGGTGATGCCACCATTGCTTCTGGAGCTGACTCTTCTCCTCAGGTGAGGCTATGCCTCCAAGTTTGTTCAATCATAGATTTGTTGTTGGAGTCATTGTTGCGTAGAAATGGAATGAATCATTGACTGAACTTGTTTTAACTTGATCTTACAGCTTTTTGCATGTAGAGCAGAAGCCCTTTTGAAGCTCCACCAACTTCATGATGCAGATTTGAGCCTCTCAAACCTGCCTAATTTTGAGCCATATATGCTTTCTTGCTCTCAGGCAAAGTTTTTTGGGATGCTTTCTGAAGCATACCTATTCTTTGTCCGTGGGCAGATTGAGATGGCGCTTGGAAGGTGAGTTCAGAAATTATATGCTTCAAAAGAGAGAATAAGGGTTCATGGGAAGAGTGAGAACACATGATGGATGTGTTGCAGGTTTGAAAATGCACTTGTGGCTGTTGAGAAAGCAGTACAGATCGACCCACGGAGCGTGGAAGTTTCAGTTTTACTCAACAATGTGAGGTTGGTGGGAAGAGCTCGTGCTCGTGGTAATGATCTATTCAAGTCTGAAAGATTCACAGAAGCTTGCTCAGCTTATGGGGAAGGTCTCAGACTTGATCCATCAAACTCGGTTCTCTACTGCAACAGAGCAGCTTGTTGGTATAAGCTTGGGCAGTGGGAGCAATCCATTGATGACTGCAACCAAGCTCTTCGTATCCAGCCCAATTACACCAAAGCCCTTCTTCGGAGGGCTGCCTCAAACAGCAAGGTGAATGACTTCCTAAACTTCATTTAATCTTAGAATTTGCTGCACAAATTTATATTTGCAAACTCACTTGTTTTTGTGTCCATGGTCTAAATTTATGATTGGAATTATTGTTTATAGCTTGAGCGATGGGAAGAAGCTGTGAGAGATTACGAAGTCTTAAGAAGGGACCTTCCATGTGACAAAGAGGTTGCTGAATCCTTGTTCCATGCGCAAGTTGCACTGAAGAAGTCCCGTGGGGAAGAAATTTTTAACATGAAGTTTGGTGGGGAAGTGGAGTTAGTATCAGGTCTTGAGCAGTTTAGAGCTGCAATTTCTGCACCGGGTGAGGGATCCCACTATCACGCACAATTTACTTGTAGTCCTATCATGGCATTATTATCATTTTGTTTTACTCTAAAGATTATCATATATGAAATTTCAGGTGCATCCGTGGTCCATTTTAAAGCAGCATCAAACCTGCAATGTAAGCAGATATCTCCATTCTTGGACACACTGTGCAGCCGATATCCATCCATAAATTTTCTCAAGGTAATGGACTTGTGTCAAAATTTCCTGTCAAGTCTTGTTCCACCAACTTGATTGTTATCTTCTTGTTATAAAGAGTGAAGTATATGAAACTTATATTTTCTATCTTTAAACAAAGGTGGATGTGGATGAGAGTCCAACAATTGCAAATGCTGAGAATGTTCGGATTGTACCAACATTCAAAATTTACAAAAGAGGCAGCCGGGTGAAGGAAATGGTCTGCCCAAGTCCAGAGGTGTTGGAGTCCACAGTGAGGCATTACAGTTTTTGAACACGACTCTACTTGCACATCCGCTATTCTGCCATGTAATTTGTTGCCTATCCCTCTTGCTTTCAAACCCCCAGCTTGATGGAAACAGTCTTTCCTACCCACCATACATGGATTACCCATCCTTTACCTGTGACATACTCAGAGCCAAATAATCTATCTCATCAGGAGCGAAATCAGCCAATGCCACTGGAGCCCAGAGATAGCTTAGTCCCCCTTTTGCAGTCTTTATTTATTCATTCATTCCTCATTGCTCTCTGGTTCGAACTTCTCCCCTCTCCTTTTCTATTGCATTTATAATCATTTTTTCTGACTTCTTTCTCTTCAATTTCATTTAGCCACCTTTGTTCTAGTATCTCTGTGTTTATGGAAATTATTGAGGATTATGTACCATTGATTAAATCGGCTCTTCATCTGAGAGAGAGAAAGAGAGAGAGATGGCTGGCTGATGAGGATTTACATATGTATATACACATGATGATGATGTATACAGAAAAGCCATTGTGGGAGAGAAATTGGATGACTGGTGGGCGCTTCTTCGGTTAGTGAAAGAAAGATGAATATGATGGTGCTATTGATGCCTGTTGAAAGAAGAATGAATATGATGGTGTTATTTTGTTCCTGTTGTTCATTTACTCAACAATTTCATCAATAAAATTTCTCAAATTTTTTTTTCCATTTCCCACCTTCCACATATTCACTCCCTCTACAGTTTTATCTTAAGAGAACCACCATGAATCAAGATCCTTTTTTTCCTTGCATGAATACAACTTGTTTCAGCTGGGGGTGAGTTTGTCATTGCATTGTATCTTAGGATACTTGCCAGGGTCTGTGGAAGAAAGTAGGTAAGTACATGAGTTCTTTTAAGTGATTGTCTGCCATCTTATTAAATGTGGTGTTGGGTAGTTGATAGAATTCATTACTGTTTAGGTGGATTGCTTCTGTTTTTGATTCAAGAGTGAGTGACCCACTATTTGTGAACTTCATGTGATTCCATTCATTGTTTATGGGCGTCAATCCAACCCATCTTGTCATGTTTGAATATGTTTAGGTTCGACTCCGTTGTGATTGGAGGTGCATCAGCACGTAGATGTGTTTTGGCCGCTATAATCATTCTATTGTCCACTTTTAGTAAACCTGATTGTCCAAAGTGAATAATCACTGACAACTCCTAGTCTTAGAATTACCTGGAAACATAAATCTATGTTTGAGTTGAGTAACACGTTGGTTAGATTTAACTAATTTACAAAAATAATGAATTTAAAAATATAATTAAATTTGATTATTTGCAAATTATGTTGAGTTCGAGTTGGGTTAATCATTTACGAGCTCAAATTTTGTACCCATTTAATCGAATCTTAACCGACTAAGAGCATTTTCAACAAAAAAAAAATTAGTTTAACTACTCGAAAGCAATATTTTATATTTTAGTTATTCATTTTTTTAATACACATTTCAATAGTTTTATATTTTTAATTATTTTTTAAAATATTATTTTTTAGGAGTAATGAGAGGGAGGGAGGGAGAGAGAGAGAGAATAGAGAAAAAAGAAAAGAGGAGATAGAAAATATTAAAATACTTATACATGTTATTGCAATAACATTCACTATAGTAAAATAGTATTTTAAATACTTTGAAAATATGTTTTTGCGTGAAATCTTAGAATAAAATAACTAAATTTTAATTTTTTTTGTATAATTTAACTCCTCTCTCGCAGACGCTCTAAGATTAGACTGACAATGATATTGGCGAATAAGACTTTGTTTGGTGGGTTGCTTCCATTTAACTCATACTCTGATGTTGGGGCAGAGTCAAAAGCCCTCTTGAGGAGGTTTTCACTTTATAATCACATGTATGCATTTAAGTTTCTAACTCCCAAACAGTTCCCCCACCTCCACTTCCACACCCACACCTACCAAAAGAATTATTGTGCGATACTTGTAAGTTGGTTTAGACACTATTATACGTTAAACTAATAAAATTTAATGAATTTTATACCAAAATTGCTTAACAATCGTAGGTTTTAATGTGAAGTATTTGTATTTATTGATTAGAAAAAATAATAAGTAAAATAATGTTACACATAATAAATTTAAAAAAAATAAAATAAAAAAAATAATATTAAAAAAATAATTTTTCGATGAGATATCCAAGAGAATAGTCCAAAAGTGCAATGAGTCGGTATTGACCCCCGCCTGCAATGGCTTGGTGGTGTGGAACACCGGCCTGTCAGGTGAGAGTGACTTTCGTGTACCCTTTTGCATTGAATCTCTCTCCCCTTCTCATTTATATTTCCTTTTGACTGTTCAGACTTCATAGACGTTACATACAAAGCCATTGAATAGTTTTTTTTTTTTGATAATAAGCCATTGAATAGTTTGTTATTACTCTTCATTGTCACTTTCCAAGATGACGGCAATTTGCAATAATTCCCACCTTCAATTTCGTTTCTTTAATTTGCACATATTTTATGTTTTTTTTTCTTATCAAAAAAGGTTTACGATAAAATAATTGAAATTATGTCGGCACGTTACTATGACAGTTCGAATCATTTGAGTATTCTTTCAAGAATTTCCTAAAGACAATTAATTAGAGTCATAGTTTGACTCCAGTTCCAACGAACTACTAAAAATAAGTCAACAATTTACTCTATGTGAATCAAACTCGAGTGATTATTATCAAGTCGATTTTCACGAGGCGCTATCTTACTACTAGACCATCGGTGAATACATATTTTTGTGTTCATCATTAATTGAATACCCCTTGGAAGAATTTTCTCGAACCCCATATATAGAAGGTAAAAAGACAACTTAGTTTATAAGGTTTTCATTATTAAATGGTTTTAAACAATTGTGATCGAGTATTAAGAGTTTAATTGTAAAAATAGTATTTTCACATGTGAAACTAAACAATTATTTTCTTAAAGAAGGCTAATAGTTCCAAGTAAGGATCCTTAGAAGGATTTTTCGTAATTAATGAGTGCATATTCACTTATACAAAATCAATCGTACTTAAATGTACAAAAAATGATTTGTTAAAAAATATATATATATATTAGAAGAGGTCTGAATCTCCGAAAGACGACAATAATAGACGACACATTACACATGAAGCAGTACCACATGACGTACGGTGTACGTTACAATCGTAGGGGTGGAGCTTTCAGAGTTCTGAGGCTGATGAAATGAAATATTCAGCTGAAAATATAGCCGTTGGTGTTTCTGGATCAGTCTTCATTTTTGGAAGAGCATGAAGACTGGACTTGTGGCTGTGGGAGAGTCTATGCTAGACTCTACAAAGACTGTCTGCGGTATTAATCGAAACCAGTTTGTCGAGTTTGTACAATTTGGCTCGTAACTAAGTCCCAAAATGCATGCAAGAATAGTTTCAAGTTTATTTTGCTATTTTTTTTTAAATTTAGGCTACGCTCGACTCGACTCATTTAAGTGAACAAGTCAAGTTTGAGTTTTAATTTGAAGTTAAATTCCGTACATAAAGGAAATAATATTATACATTCTCGAGTCTATATCAGTCAATGAAAATTGAATGGACTCGGCTCGTTTATATAGATAAATTTTAAAAATTGAGCTCAAACTCGATCCCCCATTGGAATTGAGCTCAAAATTGTTTATTACAGCCTCATTGTTGAAAGCAATCCTTCGAAAGAGGATGATGAATGAGGGTTGGCCCACGGATTTGATCTGGCCCAACAATCAGTTGGTCCAAGTGCCCATGTTTTGGCCCCTTAGATGAGATGGTTTGGCCCATTTAAAGCTCCGTAGCCTAATCCACTGTGTAAAAATTAGAATGTGATGAACAATTAAGGGCTTGGAAAACCAAAACCCACTAAAATGAGTCCAAGCTTGGATACCAAAGCCCAGTCCAGGAAAAGCCTAAGTGAAGCTGCCAAAACCCACTGAAGCAAAGCATAATGAGATTTTGCCACTTGAAAAATTTTAAAATCCTTAGCTTGTATTAATTTTCTGACATTACACCTTTAATGTCATAAAATAATTACAATAAAACCCTCACACTAACTTCCGTTTCTATTTCTATCAAATTCATGTGTGTTGTGCCGCGTGTACTAAGATTTGATGGAATATACATCGTAAGTTAGCTATTGTGAGGGGCACATTATAACTGTTTTATAACATTGAAAGTATAATGTGAAAAAATCAATATTTGAGAGTGCGCATTGGGAATTCTAAATTTAAAAGTGTAAAATGCGATTCTCCCTTCTTATAGGTTTTCCTTGCAAGTCTCAAGATTTTCGGTTCGGAATCGTGCTTTAGACAAGAAATGAGGTTAAGTTTAGCAGTAACACTCTAGGGGCGGAGTCGGGAAAACCAAATTAGAGGGGTCAAGTCAGATTAAAGAAAAGTATAGCATTAGGATGTAAAGCCAATATTCTAAGGGGCCAATTCAACCAATAATAAATTTTGAGGGGTTAAAAGATAAATTCTAAAAACTCAAAGGTTAATGGCCCCCATCTATATGTGACTCAGTCATGGCTAATACTGCTTTAACCTGAACCCTAATTTATGGCTAGGATTCAAAGTCCCTATCGTTCCAATTTTATCGAATGTCCTCGAAGGGACAAGCTAGGTTAATACTCATTATCTGTATTAAACTCAAGCACAATCATATCTTCTTGCCGTTGAGCTTAGATTGGCTTAAACATTACTAGATAATGAGTAATGGTATCTCGGCATAATTTGTTGATATAAATCAGTATTATCGTTGGATTAGTGATGAGTTTAAATGTAGGCATTTCGGGACAGCAAATCGGGTGAATAAAACAGGTCCTAGTATGTTATTTGCGGAATAAATAGGGGAAAAGATTGATTAAGGAAACATGGTTATTATTCATTTCATTCCTACAAAGAAGGATGGTGTACAAGCACCAAACCTCATAAGTAGATCTACCAAAAGCCAACCAAAACAAAAACCAAACATGAAATATCAATAAAAAACAGTAACAAGTCTCTATAAGAACTTAACTCCAAAGAGCAACATCAATGGAGGACACAAGTCATCAAGCAAACTACAACCAATTACTGGCCGGCGGCAAAAGCCTCCTCCGGGAAGGTTTTGGTGATTCCGGCGAGGCTCTTGAAGTGAATCTTCCCGGTGGAGGGATCGTCGAGACTGATTTCACTGACTGGAGGCCACAACATGAGCTCTTTAGCCTTCACACCCTTGAGCTTCTTGATCTTGTTCTTCTCGATGTAGCCATTGATCTCGGTGCTATAACTCACGAGCTTGCTGATCTTCTTGAACTCATGCTCGACTTTCTTCTGTTGGACGATCCACATGTAGCCAGTGCTCCTCACAAACCCTACTTCGACCACGTTGGCTAGAGGGAGAAGTCCCAATGGGAGTCCAAACTCTTGAAGGAGAGAGATGGCCAATTTTAGGCCCTCTTCATGACCCTTCTTCACTATACCTCCTTCCTTCTCTGCCATTATTAAATTTCTTGGAGAAATGGATTGAATGGTTTTTAGGGTAGGTTGAGAGATGGTTAGTGGGATTGGTGAGGGTTTGTATATATAAGTTTGATGCGACTAAGAAACCAAAGTGTTGTGCATTGAGTTTATCATCTGATAATTTGTTTTTCTGGTTTGCAACAATTATGAATTTTGTTCACTTCTTTTTTTTATGAATCTCTTTTTGTTTCCTTTCATATGGCATGACCATTATATATATTTGGTGCTGTCTTGGACAGGCACATGACGGCAGGATCCCTGAGAATTTTTTTATAATTCTTTATAATTAAGTTCTTGTCTTGTGTAGAAAAAAGTTGGATCCAAATAAAATGAACGGCAGGGTGAGGCGTGGACTAAGTCGCTCTCTTAAAACGATTCGCGCCCTTTTATGAAATAATCACAGCTCAAAAGGCAACAACACGTCGTCCCCGGGATACAACAACCCAACCTATAGACTGTAGCTTCACTCAGATCGATCTGCACAATCGAATGAAGCAGAAGTTTCACACACACTTTTGAATATTGCCCAAAAACTTATACAATAAGGTTGATATTAGATGATCTCTATATGCTGAAAATATATACATATACATATATATATATACAAATAATACATGTTTAATTGACTCCGCTAGTCCCTCCTCCTGCGCACGTGAGAGTCCCAAGACTCTCTTTAATTCAAAGGCTAAATAAAACTAGCCTATATATACTCAAGTTTCTTTGGACCTTTTGTCGATGTGGGATTGAGTTCCCACACTTAAAAACACTATTTTTGTTAAAATATTCTAACATCTTGAATAAGTTATATTTAATTGAATTTGTATCGTGTTTAATTATTTTTGTATCAATCAATTTATTTGACATTTTTGAAAAAAAAACCATTAAAATTAGTAATTCTATTTCGATTTCTTTGCGTGTTTATGAATTGAGTAACGTTATTTAGACTTAAAATTTTGATTTAATTTATTGATGTAATGATAAAATTTTATTAAAAATTGATGATACAAAAAATAATACCAAAAACAAGTAGAAGGTTGCCTCCCAATCTCATTTGTAGCAACAACCAATAGACAAGGTCTTTCTTCCGATCGCCAATTACACACCCAGTTAGGAAAAGTACCAAGTTCATCCTTGTACGACTTCATACAAAGGTGACCGAGTTGTCCATGTATGATCTCAAATAAAGGTGTCCTGGTCATCTATATTATATCATGAGGAAGCACAATATTTCCAACTCAGGTTATGAACGTGCTCCTTTATCCACAAGTTATCCAGAGGAATAAGAAGCCGACCTAAGCAGTATCACCTCTCACAGACATGGAAGATCACAGTTTATTCAGACTTAGTAAGGAGTCACAACGATAGCTCAACATGTTTTAGAAAATCATGTCATACTTAGGAAATGTAGCCTTTAACAATCAAATATTCTTCTAAAAAAATTCTAATAAACCGGGGACCATGTGACCATATCATGATGACATGAGGACTACCCCACATGTGAGTATAAATACAAAGGCAATCCCTCACACAAAGAGGGTGACGAACCAATTGTAATCCTTATTTTCTTCTCCAAGTAATAGAAAATCTCTCAAGAAGTAAGAGACTCTATTAGAATGATAATTCTTACTGCTTTTGCTTTACTAATTGACGAGACAAAACCACAAACTTTGAGTGGTTCATCAAAACTATTAATTCAACTGTCCACAAAATGAAACTATTAAGAAAAAGTTGATATAAATTCAATTAGTTTAGCCCTGTTTGAACTAAACTTTAGGTAGGAAACTCAACTTTGAGGAGAAAAGTTTTAAAAAAGAAAACTACCTATTGTGCTCTTACTTGCTATGATTTTTCTTGACTATCTTACACTCTCTCTGACTGTAATGGTTGTCTTTGCACCACCCAATGTGCATGGAAATTATTTGTTGCAAGACTAGGTCCATATGTGCACCAATGGAGCAAATCTTTGTATGACCATTGTGAAATATCTATCTAATCTTTCAGTTGACGAGCTCTATCCACTTGGGATTATGAGTTGGACTAATACCGTTTTGCATTGCAAGTATTGCTGTCGGGTTCAACTATGATATCGAAAAATAATTTTTCTGTCCTATATTTTTACTTTTCATTCAATAAAAACATAACTAGTGTAAATTTTATTATACTTTATTGTTTTTTAATCAATATTCATAAATCAGTCAAATCAAAACTAACGACTGCAAATGAACTTCACCACAGTACCATAGCCTTATCCACTGCTCCGAGGCTAAAGTTAAAGAACAATTAGTAAACCACTATAATTTGCATTTCCTCATTTATTTTGCAGCTATTACTTCTGTATTACGTTTATTGTAGCATTTTACAGACTTAGGCTCAACCATAGATCGATTTCTCCTACATTGTTCATTCACACATTACTATTCCTAAGACTTGAACTTCTCACTTCAAGCATTCGTTTCATGCTTTGAATTCTTACATCAACCGAAATATTAGATCAACATCAAGTTTTAATGTTTAATAGAGTCCATAATCATTCCAAAAGCCAAAATAAATTAGATGAATAAATTAATTAAATCCAAATAACGTTGCTCATCAACATTAATTCACTGAATTTTTTAACTACTTCTGCATGCAATTCTCTCAATTTTTTAACTACTTCTGCATGCAATTCTCTCAACATATCCATCCGTACATTCGTTGGTTTCACAAGTGATGGTGGGCTTCTTAGCATCCGCCGGCTATCTCAACCCCATCTACCATGACGTTGGCCCTTCCTTCCAAGATGATCTCGATGTTGTCGAATATGTCTCTCCTTTCTATATATATATATATATATATACACACACACACACAAACAATGCAACACGCGAATAGTTTTTGTACACAAAAATTAATTAAATATATTAGGTATATGTGTATTTGAACTAATTATCATCTCAAATTTACTAAACTTAATTTTTCATTGCTCATATTCTATTATTGGATTATAAAAATTTTATATGTTCCAAAATTCTTTGTTCTAACTATAAGAAAAAAGATTAAAAAAAATAGTTAAAATTGTATTTTTTTTAGAAATTTGTGATTGAGATTGATTTTTTTGTGATGTTTGGGAAATTAAATTTTTTGAAATTCATTTTATTAGGATTTCACTCATAATTCTTTGAATAAAATAGAAGAAATTATCAATATACTAATCATTTTAGAACCTTGCAGTAATTAGGAATTAATTAGGTGAATTGAGATAAAATTACTCTAAAAAATCTAAAATTTTTAAGTTTTAATTAAAAATTCTAAAAAAAAAATCAAGTTTTTTTTCAAATACATTACAATATCTATTTTTACATAAAACCTTAATACATCTTAGAAAGTTTATTGTGACGAATAATTATATTGATATAGCATAAATTGATTTTAAAAAACTATATATATAATTATTTTTTGTCTTAGAAATGAAATGGTTAAACTTTTCAATGAAAAAGAAAATACACAGATGTAGGCATAATGTTATCCTTATATATGATATGAGTAATATTAGATTGACGGAATTTTTGAAATTTTTTGAACACTTTATTGAAAATATAATGATGCATATTTTTTAAGGACAATATAGTCAATTAAAAAGTTTTATAGAAATTGATCACATGTGTGGCCTAGGAACATGCGGCGCAAGCCAATAAACCGGTAACAAGTATCTCAACTATTAATTAAATAGTGGAACACATCTTGCAACGGGTCCTTGCAGTGAGACCTTATGTTGGAATTCTTACATCGAGACTTTCTTGCAAGAATCTAGTTTTGGGATCCTGAGTATGTTTACTCGAGGTATGTTCCACAATCTTATTTATCGTGATACATATATCTCAATTTCTCTTTTTTCATTCTCTCCTCAAATTTTACCATTTAGTTAGGAAAATATATATAAGGACCCGACATGGTGGCTTGAGCACGTGCTTGACATTGTGATACTAAGGATCCTACGTGACATTTTCCTCAAGCTACAACTTTCTCTTGGCCTATCAAACCACAACCACCTTAGAGTTTTCGGGGTGACTTATCGATGTGACCATCCATGCAGCAGTGTTACAATATTCATTGTCTACACATATAATAATCCGATTGCCTCAATTCTGGCAGAAGGTGCTTGAGGCTGCCTGCAAGTACTTGACCAGCGAGCACCCTGAGGTCCGAGAGGCTTGCAAACCTGAGCTCGCCAACATGTCAATGAGGTGCCGGAGGTGAACGGAGTGTGCTTGGAGAGTATGCACGATGACACAATTAGGATTTGATACCCTCAGGGCCATTCAAGTAATAAAAAAAAAGTGATACAATTAGTTTGAACTAGACCATGGATAAGAACTCCAAAGATGTCCTTAATCTCTTTAAAGAACAGAACTTAGACTTAATACATAATTTTTTTTAAAAAATAATCAGACTTCTAATTTTTACTTTTTTTTATGGACTAAAATTTGGTTGGACTTTTTTGTTATACTCAATTTTTATGGGTTTAAATTTATATAAATGGACTATATATTATAAGAGTAATGCTATTGAAACCTAAAATTTCATTTAATTTGATGATATAATAATTTTATTTTATTAGAATTATTAGATCAACAAGAAATTTCAACGTTTAACGGAGCTTACTGATAATTTAAAAGTTATAGTGAATTAAATCAACAAATTAAGTTAATAAATTATGTTTCAATAGCATTGCTCATATTATAGACCTTTAAACCTAAAGTTTTTTTGACAATAATATTATTTTTACCTAATTTATCACAATTATCACATTAATAGTAGATCCTAATAAATATCCAAGTTTAGTATTTATTGAGTAACTTAACTAGGTCACAAATTAGGGCAGCGACCTTGCTTTTTGGGGTTGGCCCTAAAGCCCCTGGTTTATTGGCGGCCGGCATTGATATAAATAGTCATTGAACTTAGGAGTTTCTCCTGAAGCATTCCAACTTCCAAGAGAAACAAAGAGAGACTGTGTGAGAGAGTTTCTCGTAAAGCATTCCAAGAGAAACAAGGAGAGACTGTGAGAGAGAGAGAGATGGGGACGGGAAAGAAGAAGATTGAGATAAAGAAAAAGGAGAAAGACTCTGACAGAATGGTGACATTCTCAAAGAGACGCCAAGGCCTCTTCAAGAAAGCCCGCGAGCTTCATCTGAGAACCGGCGCTAACGTAGCTATCCTCGTTTTCTCGGAGTCCGGTAGGGTTTACACTCACGGTGACCCCTCCTTTGAAGCCACCATTGATAAGTACTTGACCACTCACCAAGAAATCCATGACCATCCTGTTCCGACCGGCTGGGTTTACAGTCACGGTGACCCATTCTCTGAGGCCACCATTGTTAAGTACTTGAACACTCACCAAGAAATTATCTATGACGATCACGTTCCGACCGGCCAGGTTTACACTCACGGTGACCTATCCTCAGAGTCAACCATTGATAAGTACTTGACGACTAACCAAGAAAGCCACGGAGATTGTGAGACCAACTCGTTGAGGACATGGCTGGACTCTATACAAGCTGAAGCCTATAATGACATGGACCAGCTACTTCAGTTGAAGATGGGTCTGGAAGAGATTAAAGAAAAACTGGTTCAGAGGATTGGTGATGAGTTTGTTCATTCTTTGTTGATCTAATTTCGGTTTTTTTTATTAGGGTTTTGTCTCATGGTCTAATTATCATCTTATGAGTCGTTTTTCCAAATTTTCTCCTGGAGGCCGATTAGGGCTATTTTTTTTTTTGGGAAAGTCGATTAGTGCTAATTTAGTTTGCTTGAGTCGATCATTGGCATGGTTGATCTGAATAGTTTGTTGCGTTGGTTGATTATTTGTTGTCTGGGTATGTATGAGTCGGTGAGGAAGTTGTTCGTAAGTTTTAAGTTTGCCATCACCTACGGCAGTCCGAAGAGTCGTACCAGGCATAACGGGTTATGTTTGATCACGTTGCATATTATTCTGTATTTTTTTATTCGGTACATAAATATTCTTCTGTATTTGGTTTCATGGTGTTATTGTTTTACTTTCTATATTTGGTTTGTCTTTTTGTTTTATTTGGTTCATATCTTTCTTATTTTAGTTTATTGTTACTTGGACTGGAGATTATATTTCCCCCCTCTCTCTCTCCCCCCGTGTGTGTGTGTGAATGTTAGAGAGGGCAATCCAACAAGGTTTCTATGTATATAGCATTCTCCAATTTTACACCCTAAAAAATCTCAGGCTCAACACTTCACTCTCTCTAAAGATTTGCCATCCATATTTTTTAGGAGGCATGTTCTAAATCTGCTCGAACTACAATTACCAATATCCGAATTCGAGAGAGTAATTAACACAAATCTAAACACCATATAAAAAAAAAAAAAGTTCTGAAAAAATCCAAGTAACAATAAATAACACTTACTAGAGTAGTCCAAACATGATGAAACTAGAGATGTAAACAAGGTAACTCGACAAGCTATGCTTCCTTAGTTCAAAAAAAAGAAAAAAAAAAGATATGCTTCCATGACATTCACAGATTCTTCGGAATTGATCCCTACCTCCAGCCAAACATATTTTGTAGACCAAAAGATGGAGAACATGTATCTTTTCTCATTATACAATTTCAAAGACAAGTTCCATAGAGAGGAAACGATTATGAGGCAATAATTGGAATTGTTCTTGATCAATTCTTCCAAATATCCATTTAAATCCAACATTCAATAGATTACATTACATATATTTTCGTCAATTGGGGGGCAAGCATAGCTTGCATGTCTTCATCACGCACCAGTAGCATAGAGACGGGTCCATTCCTTTGCTGCGGATTTAAAAGAAACAAAAGCCAGTCAGATACGTCGACCACAGAAATTACACCCATATATAAAAAAAACATCAAGTTACCTGTTTCCACGGCTTCAGCCTCATTTGATTTCCAGTGTTTGGCAATGTTTTCAGAGAGTGGATCATCAGGGTTTGGGGCACTCAGAAGTGCTTGAATGCTAAAAGAGAAACAAACAAAGAAACCTCATTAGAGTTTATACTTTGCCACAGGGTAATTGAACTAAGGCATCTCCATTCTCCATAAATAATTCCATCTTCTATTTTTACTTTATCAGTAGGTAGTTCTATTTCAAATCTTAGGTAAAGAATATCAGTACCACATTATATAAGACATTCCACAAATGATTTCAATATTTCACTTCTTCAAATTAAAAAAAAAGAAGCATCAGTAACAGAACAAGGACATTACTTTTCGTCAGTAAAAGATCACAAATTCCTTTTACCTCAAGAGTACAGTTCGAATTTGAAGGGCAGGACTCCATTTGTCTTTAAGAATATCAAGGCATATCCTTCCAAGCTGCATTCAATGACCCATTCTATGAGAGGTGAGAAATGTTAGGGCTTAAACCCAGAAAGAAAATAGAATCAACTCAGGGACAGCCAACCTTGTCAATGTTAGGATGGTAGATTTTGGTGAGGAATCGTACCTGTTAAAAAGAAAAATATGAAGGAATGAGTATATGAAGGCCTTAAAGCAAACAAGTCAATATTAATCCACCGATAGACTGGAAACATGTGCAACGATGCCATCCTTAAAACACACATCCCCAGGCCTAAATTTCTACCAAAAATTAATTGGAGAAAATTAACCGGCTAAAAAAATAAGTTCCAGAGGAGTATCTGCTGCCGATTCTATACAAACCTTGCTGAAAACTAATGATAGCTGAGGTCTCACATGCTAGGATGGAGATCAACCTCAATTTACACAATACAGAAGAGTAGTGCCATGTTACATTTCTCTGCTTCAGGTAAGTCTAATGACAATGAAAAAGGAGAAGCAATTAAACCCAGCCACTGCTTAAATGAACACCCAGCCTGGTTCTATCCTAAATCAGCCGAAAAGCTTGGCATGCCATCATTATTAAGTGGTGGAGAAGAAAGAAACAAAGGCTGGAGTTTAAATTGAATACATATTACAAGTTGCCAAAAAATACAAAACAGAATGACTAACAGGGTTATGTCCCAAAATGTCAAAATGAAAATTTAAATTTACAAACACCAAATGATGATAACAATATAAAAGAACCCACTCAACAATGGGTTGAACAAAGTGCAGAGACGGTATTTCTTAGAGCAAAAGAATTTTCTTAGAATGCCAAGGGAAACAAATAAGACATCCACAAAAAATAACAGAAATAGAATATATTAATACCAGGTGCCACCATCTACATTATCACCTTCAAAACAAAGTTTAAAGAAGTTCACCAAATCAAAACAAGTTCAGAAATAGTATAGCATCACGGTTAAGGGATCAATATGCAAGAAAAATTTACAAAAAATGGAGAATAGATTGCTGCTAACTGGATATGCACACCAGCACATTTATACAATCATTAGTGGAGATGTGAAAAATGGATATAATGCCCAAATCACACAACAAAGCAAAGCAGAAGACAATATTAGACAGGTCTCCTATGTCCCATAAAGCCCTGAAATAATGCGTTGCATGAACTCCAATTGTATAAAACCTTTAATAGATAACATGTTAACTGGTAGTATTGTTCAGTAAAATTGAAACACCTTGGGAGCAGCCATTGGATATTCTTCTGGCAAAAACAATTCCAGCTTGAAAACACCACCTACACGGCAACGGCAAAGCAAGAGAGAGGATGTTAAAAAAACAAAAAACAGGGAAAACCATATAATGAGAGAAGCTATCAAAACCCTCCTACAAATTGGCTTGCATCCAAGATGCAGACATTTTACAGCACGGAGTCTTGACTGTATCTACTCTGTTGTTAATGCACTCCCAGGGAAAAGAAATTGAGAGGACAAGAAGTTTTAGGAGGTTAGATATAGAATACCAGATGCATCATCATTTTCTCACCTTCAAAAGCATGTAAAGAGCCAACTCTAACATTTCCATCATATTCATAAGAATCATAACACACTTTTGCCAAATTTTTTGATCAGTTACCAAGAAAATATTGAAAACTGGATTTCCACTTTTCACCGCAAGAAAACAAGAACATTACAAAGCTGAACCTATTACAACTACACTACCAAGCCTGATCAAGGCTAGCTCTCTATTTGATCGCTTAACAACTAAAGCTACATAAATACTAGACTTCAGGCAAACATATGTAAATAACATAATCAAATGGTAATTAATTATTTATTTATTAGCACCACATAAAAAACAACCATAACACCTTTTAAGGAAATATTAAGCTGAGAAAAAAACGTTGCCAAGCTAATTACCTTCATAAGGAGACTGTGTTGGCCCAAGAATCATGACATTAAAATACCGCATATTGTCTTCCGAAGGTGATGCACTTATTCCCGGCGCTGAGTCACAAATCAAAAACAATACAAACAACTTAAGCCCCCAAACACGAAACATATTACCACCAAACAAACTCATGACTTGCACGCCCAAACCAGAACAAAACCATTTATTAAACATCACACTTCACCACAAAGTCACAACGAAAAAACCTCCAAACGATCAAATAATTAACACCAACTCACTGCACCATTTCAAATTCTAAAGCTCCCATACGCAGCCAACCAGAAACAGCACTCTGTTGATAATGTGTATACATTACACCCACACACACAAACAGATAAACAGAGAAATAGAGAGACTAACAAAAAAAGAGCAAACACGGAATAGATAATTGACACCAATCACTAACTTTTCCACATCCAGAGCTCACATAAACAGCAGACGTGACAACAATTCCACAGACAGAAAAAAATATTTATGAAAAATATTCTCAAGCTCAATCATAAAGCACGATGGCGAGGTAGAGAGGGAGAGAGTTTTACCTGGTTCGCTGAGAAGACGCTGAGTTTCCTGTTAGATTACAAAAACAACGCCGTCAAAACCAGATACAGTAACATCATCAAGTCAAAAACCCTAAGAGGATACGAAGAGAAAGTGATCGCGTGTAAATGAGTGTGAAATCGAAAGCGATGACCAATTACACAGAAATCGAGCGAATTGAGAGAGGGATCGAGAATCGAAGAACACAAGGGTCATACCTTTATGATTCTCCGAGGTAAATTGCTGTTCGCCATTGAAGAAGGTGGTTCGATTGCAGAGTTTACGCTAAAGGTTGCGCGAGGGAAGCAGAGAGAGAAAGAGAAACTGATGGAATAAGGTTTTCTCTCGCTAAATAACTGCGAAATGGTGTGAGTATAAGTAATCCCCGTGGGTTTTGTTTCAAAAGGAATAATATCATTGACAATCCTGCCCCTATGGTTTCTAACAATTATAGAAGCACCACCTCTAATTTCAATAATATCAATAAACTACCCTGAAATTTGAAATACCAACCAACAAACTATACAAAGTTTTATGTCCCAATCATTTGTGATCGACTATATGAGTTCGTCTTTGTCATTCATTTTGATCATACGCTATATATTTATTTAAGTTAAATATTTCATATCTTTTTTTAAATTTTTTCTTTAAATTAAGTATTTGAATAGTTGTTTAATATCTACAATTTTAACCCAAAATACACCTTCAAAATCACCTAACAATACGGTTAAATGAAGTGTAACATAAATTAAATTTAAATTACACTGGAATAGGTTTGGGTCAAACTTGTGGACTTAGAGCAATTCCAAGGGGGTGGCATAAGCCATATGTCACCTCAAATTCAAAAATGTTCATTCCAAAAAGAGTGACTTTTTTGGTAACTATAGAAAGAGAAAGAAAGAGGTTATAAATAGGATAATGAATATAGATCCAACGATTCATATAAATTGATGAATAAAAATATAAAAATGATACTCCATTTTGACACCTATCATTGAAGCAAATTTATATTTCAGGGGTACCAAAATACTATTCAATGTTACAAACAAGTGATTTGTCACCCCAAAATTACAACTACCTTTGGAGTTGCTCTTAGGCTTGAAATAGCATTTTTCACATGCACACTTCTAAGAATAAAGATCAGTTTTTATAAAACTCATGTTGCGAAAATATTTTAATTTTTTCACTCCATTATTTCATTAGAAAACATCTTGTCACTTTAGTTAGCAAATAATTGCCTATGGGTCTCACATTTCTTAAGAGTTAATCACTCTTATGTTTTTAGGGGCATTTTCAAATTCAGCTCAGACCACGGTAGTTAGCCGTCGAACTCAAGAAAATAATCAACGTAAATCTGAACACCTTGTAACAAAAAAAAAAAAAAAATACCAGCGGACCGCGGAGGGTGTAAATGATATTATCAAAAGTAGACAAAGTATCTTTTTTTTTTTTTTTGAACAATTGACAGAGTATCTTTGATACTAAAAGATATCTCATGGGTGTCCGTGATATTATCCTTTTTCAACTCCTAAGACGCAAGGATCTTCTGTCGTTTTTTGTGAGTTGGGCGGCTTGGGCTTTCCTTTTTTGCTATTTTTGTGACGGGTAATGCTACGTAAATTTAAAAATTAAATTT
>CM042197.1:4580818-4593631 GCA_023539305.1 Ilex asprella
TTATGTCCCAATCATTTGTGATCGACTATATGAGTTCGTCTTTGTCATTCATTTTGATCATACGCTATATATTTATTTAAGTTAAATATTTCATATCTTTTTTTAAATTTTTTCTTTAAATTAAGTATTTGAATAGTTGTTTAATATCTACAATTTTAACCCAAAATACACCTTCAAAATCACCTAACAATACGGTTAAATGAAGTGTAACATAAATTAAATTTAAATTACACTGGAATAGGTTTGGGCCAAACTTGTGGACTTAGAGCAATTCCAAGGGGGTGGCATAAGCCATATGTCACCTCAAATTCAAAAATGTTCATTCCAAAAAGAGTGACTTTTTTGGTAACTATAGAAAGAGAAAGAAAGAGGTTATAAATAGGATAATGAATATAGATCCAACGATTCATATAAATTGATGAATAAAAATATAAAAATGATACTCCATTTTGACACCTATCATTGAAGCAAATTTATATTTCAGGGGTACCAAAATACTATTCAATGTTACAAACAAGTGATTTGTCACCCCAAAATTACAACTACCTTTGGAGTTGCTCTTAGGCTTGAAATAGCATTTTTCACATGCACACTTCTAAGAATAAAGATCAGTTTTTATAAAACTCATGTTGCGAAAATATTTTAATTTTTTCACTCTAGTATTTCATTAGAAAACATCTTGTCACTTTAGTTAGCAAATAATTACCTATGGGTCTCATATTTCTTAAGGGTTAATCACTCTTATGTTTTTAGGGGCATTTTCAAATTCAGCTCAGACCACGGTAGTTAGCCGTCGAACTCAAGGAAATAATCAACGTAAATCTAAACACCTTGTAACAAAAAAAAAATACCAGTGGACCGCGGAGGGTGTAAATGATATTATCAAAAGTAGACAAAGTATTTTTTTTTTTTTTTTGAACAATTGACAGAGTATCTTTGATACTAAAAGATATCTCATGGGTGTCCGTGATATTATCCTTTTTCAACTCCTAAGACGCAAGGATCTTCTGTCGTTTTTTGTGAGTTGGGCGGCTTGGGCTTTCCTTTTTTGCTATTTTTGTGACGGGTAATGCTACGTAAATTTAAAAATTAAATTTAATAATTATAATTATTGAATAGATAATAAATTTCAATAAATATTGAAATTTATAGTAAAATTAATAATTATAATTATAAAATTTAATTTTTAAGTCTATGTAATATTGTCCTTTTGTGATTTTTCCTTAAAAAAATAAATAACGAATGCTGTGTGTGGTTCTTATTGTGGGCCACCCGTTGGTTGCCCCAAATTTAGATGGGCTTGGGTCGTTCTCACCTGGACCACTGAAGATAGGATAGTCTCTCTCAAAAATATTTCTTATGCATAGAATGAGTTTAATTGGATGGCTGTGTATTTATGAGATCACTTATTTATTTTTAATGTTCCACTTGAATTCACGGTGAATAGTTATTATTGTATAAAATTAAGAAAATGCATGTTGGAAAAGATCCAAATACAAGTTAGATGATACATATTAGTTGAAAAATTACCTTTATCTCGAATGATGGATTATTCAAGTGTTGTAAGAGAATCAGATATCTCGTATAATTTAAATACTAATGGTAGTTCAAGTAGTAATAAAGACAAGTTTTAAATATAGACATTGAATTTGAATCTAGTCTTAGCGTGGATGATTTGTTTTTAACTGGATTGAAGAGGGGATTAGTCGATGTGCGGATCGGGGAGGAGATTAGTCGAAAGTGTGCCCTTTTAATCATATTAGGAAGAGAATTAATCGAGATGCGTTTAAGTTAATCTGGATACTCCGACGAAAAAAAAAATCGGGAGGATTTGGGCAAGACACCATTCTTCCATTGGAAAAACAAGAAGAATTAAAGAAAGTTGTAACACAAAATATCACACCACTTGAAAACATTTAACTCCCATCAACTTCCAACACTCAGCACAGCCCATGTACTTGTCATTCACTTTCTCACATATTTTCCATGGAAAACACACATACATTAGAAGTCAATCTTTATTAACTTTAGGCAAAAAGGCCTAATGAATTTTAGTAGGCAATGGGCAAGAAACCCAGTTCATCAAGAACCTCCTTGCAGTGGGCGAGAGATTCCTTCTTCATGAACCCGAGAGGGTTGGCGTAGCGAACGGGGGTGAGCAAGCCATTGTTTCCGGTGCAGGCGACACGGGCGCGATCCAATCCTTCCATATGATCAGCGCAGTCCTCCCGGGGACTCTCGACGACTATCACTTCGCAGATTTCCTCCTCGTGATCTCCTTCCACCTGCAGGCTATATTGGCCGTTGGCGTCGGTGACACCTTCGACAGAGTATGTAATCTTCCCGTGCTCACGGTTCTTGCATTCCAAGCGCACCTTAGCACCTGCGCAGTGAAGACAAAATATATGTAACATGTCAAGATCTCTTATTTTGATCATGAAATATTGATGTAAGGTCTCTTTAGTTTAAGTATCAGAAAAGATCGAATTAGACAAACCTGTACATTCCATACCCATTCATCCGATCCTTGAACTAATTATAGTGATAATGTTATTTTATCCCAGGTTTGATTCAAGTATTAAGAAGTAATGGACCCCACATTTATTCCATCCAATATTTTGTTTGGATTAAGTATTGAATGATAGTATAAACATTAAATTAATAAACAATTATCAAAATAAAGAGTGATATTTATATTTTGAGATTTTTTAGGGTAAAAATATATTTTGTCCAAATACATTCCAACCAGTTATTCAAATCCACCAAAAAAGTAAGTTTATTTATGAGGTTGTAGGTGATATTAAATACACTATTATCCGAGCTGGTATTATTGATAATACTGGACCTAAAATGTATATTCAAACATGAGTATAAGAGGGATAAGGTAGACCCATCATTGTTTTTTCAACCCCTCTTTCCTAACAGTTAAAATAAACATGCCCTTAAAGAGAATATGATTAAACCATAAACTTTGTCATTAGGTATGATTTTTTTTTATCTAATCGGTTCAACAACAAAAATCTCAAATAAATAGAGACATAATAATTTTTCACCCGACCAACGAACTCAACACGAAACTAGCACAATGTTAGCAAAATTTGAATCTAGTTTCAGATGCATTAAGCTATTAACTAATGAAATTGCGAGACCAATCGTCAAGTAGGTCACAAACTTGGTAAAACACGATTTATGTTCAACAAATCCTCCAACATGGATATGAATTGAAGAAAATTTTGGCATTACGCAACACGAGACGCATTAATGTCCTAAATGCATATATTTGTGTCTACAGTTACATGTATTGATAAAACTCGAATTTTGTGTGGATAACTGAAGTCATTTTTTTTGGTGGGAATTACCTGGAATGTTGTCGCTAATTCTGGTCTCAAACTGGACGCGGCATGTGTCACAGTAAACCTTGCCCTCAATATGGAACTGTTTTTTGTCATGGCATTGGGCAAGAGTGGCAAGGGCCAAGAAGCAGAGGGCAGAGGCAACGAGGGCAACAGCCTTTGCCATTGTTTTCACCTTGTCTTTGTGTGTGTGACAGATTGGAAGGTATGGGGAGGTAAAGGCCTTTTATAAGAGGAGCTGATGAGAGGGAAAAGAGGAGGAACGGTTATCTTTTGGGTGGTAGATTTTAAATTTGTCATATTTGTGAGGTTTGTATGAGGAGAGAGACTCGTTCTTCATTTTACTTTTCTTTGACCGGTTGAAAATAGAACGATGATTTCACCAAAAAAAGAAAAGAAAAACAATAGTATTATGGAAAATCTGTACAAATTCAGTCATTGGTTTTAGAGTAACTAACACCATCAAATCGTATAAATTTTAGTAAAAATCGTTGAAAACTATGATTTTGAAATTTTTTTGTTAATAAGTCCCGACAATTACCTTTACTCTGTAAACGTCACAAAATTCAATCAGACGTTCAATGTTGCAAAACTAAACTAATAAGATCATCTAAAAATCCACATACCAAATAATTGATTTTGAAAGTGAAAGCATAGACGTGCACAAATATACATATACACACATAGAAAAAGATAGAGGCCGATAACGTTTTTAGTTCAAACAATCTCAATGTTCTCGTTGAGAGTCATTCCACGAGACGTCCAATAGTCTGTTACTTGGTTTGTCTTTAGTTCAGTGTCTTGAGTTCACAAAATTGAACTAGAAGATCATTCAAAATTCAGATATCTAAATAAAGATCTTTTAAAAATTCTATCAAACATAATCAAATCTCATCAAAATTTCACATATCAAACAATCGATTCAAAAAGAGAGGGAGAGAGTGTTTTTAGTTCACTGTCTTAAATTCAGTATCTTGAATTCATTGTCTTTTAGTTCATTGTCGTTGAGTTCACTGTCTTTAGAAATAAATTGTAAAATAAGAATAAAATAATTTAAGTAATGACATTAATTAAGGGGAAAATTTTTCGAAATGTGGACTTCTAACTAGTTTTCTCTAAATTTTAAAATGGACCAATAAATTTTACTTTTCAATGATGATTTCAAAATCTAATCAACTTCAGGGTCTACCTACATTATTACAAAAATAAATTTGTTATTAACTCTAATCCTCTATGTTTTATTAATCCCTAAGTTATAAAATAAATATCAAACTAAAAGTTATGAAAACTTAATTAATATTAACGGGTCTTTGGTCCAATGATTATTTTTTTTTATATTCAATGATATTTTTTACCTTGTGAAAATTTTATTTTTTTGAGGTCAAGTGTTTAAGCCCCCACCCCTACCTCTACAAAAAAAAAAAAAAATGAAAACTTAATCAAACGCATCAAGCTAAAAGTAATTTCAAAGAATTAGAAACTCATTATACACTATATCACTATTCTTTGAATTAGAAACTCATTAACCGTTTCACTATCTTACTAATGGAAGGGGAGAGAAGGAACGAACGGTAGTAAGATGAATTATAAAATATGATCGCATAGGAATCTGCCAGTACATTGAAAAGTTTTTTTTTTTTGGTTAAGATTGGATTGATAGGAGTGCTACTCTTCGACTCTATAGTACCAAAAAATAAAATTTTAGTATGGTATAAACTTGTATTATATTTGTAAGTGTTTTATTATATTTATTATTGTTGTGATATCAAAAAAAGTGATAAAAAAAATTACAACAATAGTAACAAAAACACTCATAACAGTGAAAAAAAACACCAATAACTCACAGTAGTTGATGAAACACAAATTGGTTTGTACACCACAATCAAGTTAATAATATAAAATATAGTAAAATAGGTAGAAATAGAGAAGACAAGGTTTATAGTGGTTCAGTCAATTAAGACATACGTTCACTTTCAATGGCTGAGTTCGCCAGAAATTTTATTAATTCTGGTCCGGAGGGAAGGTTACAAGCTTTTAGAGAAAATGAGAGAATGATCTTGATTTTTTGAGATCCCCCAAGTCTTGGGGGAGCTTACAATTTATAGTCGTTTGCGTAATAATTGTACAACCAGTCTAACGGTCATAACGGATTGGGGGCTATTTAATAGTATTAAATAACTTGACGACCTCTCCTCTTCTTGGCGACCTCTCCTCTTCTTGGCGACCTCTCCTCTCCTCAACGGGCACGAAAGTTCTGGTGTTCTCCAAAGAACTTGGTCAAAGGATGATGAAAAGTTGACTCTCTCAAGGAGGCGAGGGTGAGACTATTGGATGACCATTACTTCAAGGTGGAGATGAGGAGGCTCCTGGACTCTAAGGTGGAGAGGAGAAGGCTTCTGGACTCCAAGGTGGAGAGGAGGAGGCTCCTGGATGACCCTGCATGCTCCCTCCTGATGTAGCTCTTTGAGCTTGATTAACTGCTCCATGTTGATGTAGCTCTTTGAACATGATGAGCTTGATCAGGTTGACCACATTGGGCTGAATTTACTGAACCTCTTGGAGTTGGGCCTCTTAGGCTTATAACATGAGTTGAGCTCTTGGGCTTGACCCATCATTTGCTCCCAATGCCCTGTGTCCAATTGAGTTTGAATTTTCGGCTGACCGGCACAATTGGAAAAATTTCAGAAGACCAAAACACTTGCTTTTAAGCATTTTTTGGACTTTTTACAACATCAAGCAACTGGTTTAGACGACTAGGCAGTTGGGTACGCTGATCTAATGTAGTCATTCGAGTAACAGGCGACCTGAGTTTCAAGATCCTGCCTAGAGATGACAAAAATAATGTTATTTCAAACATTAAAATATTTAACATGATTACCTAGAGAGAGAGACAGATTGCTTGCGTGAAAGCAAAGACAGAGTCTGAGGATTGCTCGTGAGAGAGCTACACCTTTTGAGACCAAACTTTTGGCGACCAATGAGAGAGCCGGTAAGCTAGAGATAGACTGCTTGTTTGAGAACAGTGAAAAAGTAGGCCAAACTTTTGGCGACCTATGAGAGTGTCTTTAAACTTGAGGTATAGATTGTCTGTTTAAGAACAATACAGTTGCCAAGCTTTTGGCGACCTGTGAGAGAGTCGCTAAGTTGGAGGTAGACTGCCTGTTTGAGAATAGTGTAGAAGTCAAGCTTCTTTGGCGACCCGTGTGAGAGCCGCTAAGTTGGGATATGGGATGCCTACTTAAGAGTAGTGTAGAGGTAGACTGTTTGCTTAAGAGTAGAGCGGAGATATGTTAAGCTTTTTTGGCGACCTGCGAGAAGGCTGCTAAGGTGGAGATAAGTTGTCTGCTTAAGAGCAGTGCAGAGGTAGATCAAACTCTTGGTGATCTACGAGATGATTCACCTTGCCTGGACCTATTGATTTCCTTAGCATTCATATATTTTTTAGTTTTTGTCAATAGTTGTAGCATGCTCTTAGGTAGACGTTTCATCAATGAGAAAAGGAAGCTGATGACCGGAGGCCTCCCAAGAAAGCGGTCATGCTGACCTTTTCATCGAGCTCCTCGACCTGAAGGACCTTCTCATGAAAACGAGCGAGATAGATCCTTAAGCTTTCATCGGGTCTTGCTTTATACTGAGTAGGTGGGTGGCAGGTTTCTGCTGGAGGTGTCCACCAATGAACTGTACCACAAAGGACCTGCTCAGCTTAACAAATGTACCAATGGAGGCTAGTGTGATCTTAGAGAACTACTGTTAAGTGGATCCCTTCAAGGTGGTTGGGAACGTTTTGCACATGATTTCTTCGGGGACATTGTGCAGCTGCATCAAAGTCTTAAAAGTTTCGAGGTGGTCCAGTGGATCCTTCGTACAGTCGAAGGTCTTGACAGATGGCATCTTGAATTTTTGAGGAAGTGGGTAATTCGCCACATCATGTTTGAAGGGTGTGTCGGTTCGACTTACGAGGTAATTCACTGTCTCTGGTCTGTGTGCCTTTATGACGTTGAAGACATCACTCAATTGATTTTGCACCTGCTTAATTTTTTGGTCTCAATAATTGGGAGGAGGACCTCGGAAATTATCACGGACATGACTCTTATGCTCCATTCTTTGGTTCTCACCCTCATTCTCTTGGAGATGAAGGTCTCCTCCATGGGGAGCATAAGCTGGGCTTGGAGGAGGAGGTCCCTTATGGGGGCTCCTCTATATGAGGCGCCCAGGTGGGGAACGCCTCGGTGGGGACCTCCTTGATGACCAGGGAGTGGAGCTCCCCTGGCTTCAGGCCTAGGTTGCGCTCCTCCTTATTGTCTAAGCATCAATTGTAGAATCTGCTAGTTATGAACTACTAGCTGTTGCATTGTGTTCAGCATCTGTTGTGCATTTGGGAACAGATTGGCAGGTGGAGGAACAACCTTCTCCTCTCGTGTCAGATTGTCTTTAGACTGATTCATGGATCTGGTGGTGATCCAATTGGTTTAGTGAAGAAAGTGTTTATGTGAGAATTTTTTCGTTCCTATAGACGGCGCCAAACTAATGAAACACAAATTGGTTTACACATTACAATCAAGTTAATAATATAAAATGTAGTAAAATAGGTAGAGAGAGAAGATAAGGTTTATAGTGGTTTAGTCAATCAAGACCTATGTCCACTTTTAATGGCTGAGTTTGCTGGGAATTTTATTAACTCCGGTCCGGAGGGAAGGTTACAAGCTTTTAGAGAAGAAGAGAGAATGATCTTGATTTTTTGAGATCTCCTCAAGTGTTGGGGGAGCTTACAATTTATAGTCGTTTACGTAGTAATTGCATAGCTAGTCTGACAGTCATAATGGATTGGAGGCTATTTAATAGTATTAAATAGCTTGACGATATCTCTTTTTCTTGGCGACCTTTTCTCTTCTTGGCGACCTCTCCTCTCCTCAACGGGCACGGAAGTTCTGGTATTCTCCAAAGTACTTGGTTAAAGGATGATGAAAAGTTGACTCTCTCCAGGCGGCGAGGGTGAGGCTATTGGATGACCCTTACTTGAAGGTGAAGATGAGGAGGCTCTGGACTCCAAGGTGGAGAGGAGGAGACTCCTAGACTCCAAGGTGGAGAGGAGGAGGCTCTTGGACTCCAAGGTGGAGATGAGAAGACTCTTGGACTCCAAGGTAGAGAGGAGAAGGCTCATGGACTCCAAGGTGGAGAGGAGAAGGCTCTTGTACCCAAGGTGGAGAGGAGGAGGGTCCTGGATGACCCTACATGCTCCCTTCCTAATGTAGCTCATTGAGCTTGATTAACTGCTCTATGTTGATGTAGCTCTTTGAACCTAATGAGTTTGACCGAATTGACCACATTGGACTGAATTTACTGGACCTCTTGGAGTTGGGCCTTTGGACTTGGCCCATCAGAAGTAATATATTTTTTTAACGAAGAAAAGTGATAAATATAGTCATCATAATAATAGTAAAAATACTCATAAATATGATAAAGTTATCCATAAAAGTTGATGATACCTAAGAAGAAATTCAACCAGGTATGAGCTCAAATTTTGAGCTTAGATCAGGAGATCAGACAAGACATGCAGAAAAAAAAAGGCAAGATATGCAGAGCTCAGAGGACCAGAGTAAGAGATCCCTCGGAGGCTGATAGTAGCCGGAATGGTAAAGGGAACAGCTGAATGACAGCAAGCACCCCTGAAGCAATAGAAAGTTAAATTCAAGGCATAAGACTCTCAGCCAACCAAGATTTTCTATTAAAATCAAGGAGGATCACACATGTGGAAGACAAGGATCTCGGTACAGATCCCACAGAACAGTCAACAGCCCTATAAATACTGTACAATGCCTCTAAGACGAGGAGAGAAAACCCTAGACGCAAAAGAGACAGTCTGTAAATTTCACTTACCATTAATAAGATTAGGGAGCAAAAGCCTCCATTAAAGAGTGGGCTAGCCAAACTCCCGAGCTAGTGAAACACTATATTTTTGCTGTGCAAACCTCCTCATCCCTAAGAAAATTCTTTACAACAATTCCGCTCGAGCTTTGTAGTTCAGATCCATACTATCTAGTATAATCAAAACGTTATCTCTATTAGCATCTTCTGCTCATTCATATAAATTTACGCCATCAAAAGTGATAATTTTTTTAGTTATAAATTAAACCATAAAAATTATAAAATCACCTATTAAAATAGTAAAAATTGAAAATACAGTATTAATTTTTTTTTTGCGAACCGTAGTGATATGCTTTGATAAATTGAAACATATTTGGAGTTGAATAAAATAACCCACGCTATACCATCTCTCACTTCCAAGCCCTCAAACCGTGGCTGAACCCGAATTGATCGTCCATGGTGGCCCCAAACTCTCTGGCCACACTGCCATTAGTGGCTCGAAGACCTCTGCTTTACCCGTTCTCGCAGTGACCCTATGTTGCTCTGGCACTTCAATATTCATGAACGTACCAAATGTATCAAATACTTAAAAGGGTTAATTTCAAATTACGTAGTTCGAATTTTAATTTATATCTTTAAAAATAAAAATTTTAATTTATACTCTTAAAGATAGAAATTTATATCAAAACACTCCTGAAATTAACAATCGTGTTATCTAAAACTAAATAAATAAATTACATCTAAACTCTCACATTTAAAATATTACACTTACACCTCTTGAAAATTTAAATATGATTAAAAATATTTTATGTAAATTGAGATTTTTTTATTTTTAGAGATATAAATTAAGATTCAAACCCTTTTTAGGAAATAATTTGTGATTAACCCTACTAAAAACAATGGCGTCAATTATGGCGTCTTTGGGTGCTGAAATTAGAGTTTTGGTGGAGAAATATTGTTTAACATTGATGGGGTTCGTTCTGTCGAGCCGGAATCCGATGAAAATGGGAAGAGTAGTGCTGGGTTCTTTGTGCTGGTTTGGCGATGCAATGCTGGCAATGCCTGTCGAGTGTGAAATTGGGAATTGTCCAATGGATCTGTGGTGTCGAGGGCTTTGTGCACTGGGTGCCACAGTTGAATTGAGGTCGGTTTACTTATGGGTTATTGTATTTCCCTGCGTGCTGTTATAATAATGTTTCACTGTCTTCGAATTTGTTCTATGGATTGTCTTATGTTCATTATTTGTGAAAGTTTTGCCGCTTGCGACGAGCAACGAAGGTTCAACTTTGGCATTAACTCTTTTATTTTGAATTTTTCTTGATCAGTCAATTGCTTTAGCATTAACAGTTTCCCATTGATGTGAGAGAAGATTGAAATTAGCTTTATGCAAACATCATAGGACGGGAAAGTTGGTTGGTTGGCGGGAACACCAAAAGATAACTGATTCGTTTCGGTCTCCTTAAAAACAGAAACGTTTTGGACAATTTTGATCCTTGGTCAATGTCACCCATCATTCCTTGCCTTTTGTCACGCTCAATAGACAGGCATTTGGGTGGTGGTTGCACAACAAAACAGTATATTGCATTTTATTGTGTGAGCTATAACAATTGATTGGCCGTTAAAACAAATGCATTTCAGGTATTTCCTACAGATTTTCAACCTGGAACAATGGCATTCTTTACATGTGTAATGTTATCAGTATAGTGGAGGAATCTGTTTTCGAAAATCGCATGAGCCAAGGTACGCAGGAAATCGATGATATAGTGCATTAATTTTTAGTCTATATTTTTGAGTCAGTGAGTCTCCATTTTCAAAACGAGGCATTCAGATGAAAAATCAGCTTCTGCTTAAGTAGTTGCATGCTTGTTGAAATATTAGTGCCAGTCACATTGCAAGAATGTTGTTTGATAGGTTGTCTGGAAACTAGTCTTACATTTCATGCATATAGCTGATTGGTTGCACTCGAAAGCAGATTAGTGTTCAATGATTCTTTTAGAATTAAAATCATAGAATATTTAATCTTTTCTCTTTATATTTAAATGGGTCTTAATGTGTAAGCCACTTAGGTGCAAAATAGTGGTTGGCTGTCTTGTTTAGGATTGAAAATACCTTTTTTTGGATGATTTGGTTTTAACCTACTGCCAATGTCTCATTTGGCGAAGTAAGAGAGTCGTGGAAGCCTTTAGAGCTAGAAGTCATGTTTGTGGGAGCACTGCATTGGTCTGTGTAAAATAGAAAAGGTGGCATGTTTCTTTTTTATACACGACGTCTTAAATATGTTTCATGTACATCGATATGCTTGAAGGTTGCATTTGATGATTGCTTTTATCAATTTTCTACTCCCTTTTATCACTGGTTTTGGGAGTGGCTGCTGAAGGAATTACCAAAATCAGTGGGATCTCCATACTGATTGTGGTTATGAGAATCCAGAAACGAAGCTTCAGCTACTCAGAGCTGATGTAAATCTACTTTGTCCTATTTTTGATAAACAATGTGGAAATCAGCATGTGGTCCCCTTTTTCAACCTTTTTCTTGGCTAGTTTGTGTATTTCATGTGTTCCCCTTTTTCAACAATAGGTTAGTTTGAGGATTTCATGTCCCCTAAAGTTGCAGCAAGAGGAGATGGAATTCCTCGGATATGTATGTACTAGTATACTGTTAGGTTGATATGGAGTTGTATGAATCGTCAAGTTTAGAATGAGTTGAATTTGGCATTCATGGCTGCATCATTTATTTTTCAACTTTTTTCAAATTCACTTTTAGCACAACTCAAACAGAAGACCTGAATCTCATCCCCCAAACTCTCCTCCTCGGCTTGGAGCTCTTTAGAAATAGTCTAGTAATGTTTATGGTATGTTGTGTCTTCTATTATCCATTTTCTTCTTCCTTACGTGCTTCTAATGTCTTCGTAGTTTCCTTCTTTTCTTTTTCAGTCATCTTGTTCTTGAGGAGTTTAAGAAGGCCTTGCAGGGAAACTTCAGCATCACTGCTCTTCATCAGCTCCCCTGCAACTTCTGCCGGGGTGACCTCGCCCTCGCCCAAGAGCTCTTCTATCTGCTTAAATAGCTCGTGATTACAAAGCCCCAGATAATTTAAGGCTAGTTGCTTGAATGCTGAGAAGGTGCAGTAGGACATATGGATGTGCATATCCATACGGCCGGGTCTTAGTAGTGCAGGATCTAGTCGATCTTTGTGATTCGTTGTGAAAATAATGAGACGTTCGGATCCACAGCACGACCAGAGGCCATCAATGAAGTTAAGAATCCCGGAAAGTGTCACCTGGTGAAATGAAGATAACAACAAGCATCAGACATCAAAGGTGTATGCCATAATAAAATTAAAGACAAAGCAGAGACCCATTACTGCGTTTCATCTAATCACTTTAGGTGATGGGGAGAACTAATTATTATGGGTTCTTCTTATGTTACTCCTATCAAAGGGGATTATATAGTGGTCATAGAAAACACGGATATGGATATGAGTATTCTATTCGATACTATACGAACACGGAGATACGATAAAATTTTAAAATATAAGATATAAATATAGCAAGGATACAATTAATTAAAATATTATTATATGTTTTTTATATAAA
>CM042197.1:4610291-4631343 GCA_023539305.1 Ilex asprella
ATAATTCAAAATTTAGATAAGAGATTTAACAATAAGTATATATATATATATATATATGTATTTATATATAAATATATATATGTATTTATATATAAATATATATACGTATTTATATATATGTACTTATTTGAATTTTAAAATTTGTATATATATATATACATATTTATATATATATGTACTTATTTGAATTTCGAATTTTGTATTAATGTATATATAAAAACGTGTGTATATATATATGTATTAAAGTTCTCCCATAAAATTAGGAGATGTTTAATACACCACTTTTCAATGAAAAGTGGTGCATTAAATACACATGGATTAATGGAGGGCAAAAATATCACAAACAAATCAGTAAAATTCAAATAATGTACTT
The DNA here is from genome assembly GCA_023539305.1 of Ilex asprella. Classification (NCBI taxonomy): domain Eukaryota; kingdom Viridiplantae; phylum Streptophyta; class Magnoliopsida; order Aquifoliales; family Aquifoliaceae; genus Ilex; species Ilex asprella. The sequence goes on from CM042197.1 coordinate 4,610,665, forward strand.
AGATACAAATAAGTATCAAAATTAATGACTTAATTACCCAATTTTTTTTTCTATGTACTTTTTTACAATTAAGTCTAATTTAGTGTACTTCTTTCCAATTTATCCAAATTTTTTTAGGTCGGGTTTAGGTAGTATAGATTTAAGCCTTTATCCAAGTGAATAATCAAGCGAGACAAGTTTCAGGTAAGGAAAGGCTAACCAAAGCCCAACCCTCGAGCCTATTGGGTGGGCTTGCTCGCAAGCTTTTTTTATAGATAACTTTATTTAAAAATAATAAATATTTTTATAACTTAATATTTGTGTAAATTATATTTTTAAATCAAAAGTAAAGTCAAAATAAATAAAAATAAAATAATGAATATTTTTTTTATTAGGAGATGAATTACATCTAATAGAATGAATACATTCTAACTAGGTTGACACATACTCACTTATCTATCATTTGCATTATTTTACCCTTTAAAACTTATATACTTAACATATAGAAAAGAAAATAATACATTATTTATAGTATCTAAAATTTGAAAACTTTAAATTCCAATATTGAAAGACTTATTTCAAAATTTTAAATTTAATGTTTTAAAAGTATAATTTTTTTCAAAGGATTGGCAGGCAGACTCTTGGGCTGGGTATTGAATTTGGGGGCAAATCCTCTTTTTAAGGATATTGGGTTCGGGCAGGCCAACTATTGGGCCTATCGAGTTTCAGACTAATTTTTTTCGGGCCGTATAACGAGACTTGTGGGTAACCCCACCCATGGACACCCCTATATGTACCCTTAACTATAAAATTTATCACATTACACCCTAAAATATCAATTTTGTTTCATATCATTTTAACAGACCAACAGATAACGACAAACTTGAAAATCTTTCAAAGAAGAGAGAAAAATCTCAAAGAATTTCCCGCCAAGTACTTAGTATCACTTTATTTTATATTTTTTGCAATCAAAGACAAAGTCATGGATAGGTATTTTTTTTGACCTGCACATATACGATAAACAGTTGCTTATTGACAGTACAAACCACTCACATGCAAATTTATCGTAAAAAAATTAACATTTGTTATCAATTAGAGTGATATATATAAAATAAAATTGATATTTTATAGTGCAATGTAAGAAATTTTATAGTTGAAATTACAATGTAAAACAAAAGTAATTGTTTAAGTGAGGTAAAGTGTAATTTACCTTTATAATTATACTCGGTTTCTGCGAAACTCTTTTCCTTTTTGAACTTGCAGGTAAATTAGGTGCAACACTGGTATGCTGTTTTTAGTCTAAAGGGATGTGACGTAATTTTTACCATTAAATAAGTCTGTTTCATTAATATCCATTGATGAAAATAGTACCACGTCATTTAGAATTAAAAACTTAATAAAAAATTTAGTAAGCATAACATTACTCAACTATGTAAGATCGAGTTTCATCTAATCATGTCATTTTAAAATTTGTTCAACTAATATCCAACTCATTTATAATTATGTTGTGTTGGATTCATGCTGTGAATAAATCGTGTCTAATTTGTTCTTGTTGGACATTGTCAAATGAGTAATTGTTTATGATGGTGCACAAAATGTGTTTATGCACCACCTATTAAGTATGAATAATGCTATTGAGACCTATTTACTGATCTAATTCACTATAAGCTTTGAATTAGCTGTGAGCACCATCAAGCATTGGAACTTGGTGTTGATCCAATAATTCTACTGTAGACACATCATTATATTAGCAAATTATGTCGGTATTTTAGGTCTAAATAGTATTGCTCATTAAGTATTTAATGCAATAATTAAGAAGGAACCTCAACACAAGTAAACACAAATTAAGTAGTTCGGTCAGTGTAAATACTCCACAATGAAAAGTTACAGTGGCCTAAGTGTTTTATAGCTCAATGATTATAGTGTTTAGATATGAGTGACACCTAGGGCTGTTAATCAAGCCAAGCTTGAACACTATTTTAAGCTCGTTTAAGAGTAAATAGTTAAACGAGCCGGCTCGTTTATGCGTAAATTAAGCTCGATAAAGGCTCGACAAGGGCTCGATTAACACCCCTAGTGACACCCCATGTGGAAGTGAGACTTATAATTTATAAGCGTTTCCTAACAGATTGAAATGTTACTCTCGTAATATATGATGTAGCTCAGTAAAAGTGACATTATTCTTATAACAGGCAATGCACTTACGTGGAGGTGGCGACGTGTGCTGTGCCGGATGATTGCGTCCCACAGAGATCTCATTGTGTCTCAATTGTAGTACAAGTCTCTCAAGGTGGTGAGACCAACCTGACTGAACTTCCTTAATCTTGTGGGCTTCCTTGATTATTGATTATGTGGTAAACTTGACCTGTATATTTAAAATCGGTCTAGTTTGCATTCTAAACTGGAAACCTGAGCAATACCTAGTCTGCAATTCTAGACCTGATCTGAACCCATCAATTTATATCCAAAAACACTACAATTGTCACGCTAAGCAACCTCATGAAAGCCGTGGAGACAAACAGACTCACCATTCAGGCACACTGTGAGACTAACTACAGCAAGGATTCTAATTCCTGTTTCAATTTTCGGGTGTGAATATAGAAAGTGCAGAGGGTGGATCGAGTGCGAACATTCAACAAGATCAGACATACAATACAGCCATTGTCCTGGTGTCAAACTGGAAACAGTAATAGTGGATGATAAATCAAGAGCCCCCAACGTTATACAGCTTCACAGAGTTCTAGCCAATCTAATTATGCTCACAAGCTTGAGTATGATCATACGTACATTCTACTGGAAAATGAGCACATTCGTTTAGGAGTAATCTCCATTTGTGGGAATGTTCTTCATCAAAAGAGATCACTAATTTTAATTTCATTATGTCAATCCAACATAAAACTTCATGGATTTTAATTGCTAACTCTTGTGAACCTCATTGCATGGAGTAGCGACCGAACCTGGAACCCCTGGACAAGACAGAATAATCCCTATATCTAAACAGCAAATCCAGTCAATGTAAAGTTAGTGATGTTAAGACAGATCTATTCATATGCTTAAACATCTCAGGTTGGAGAACACTAGAACCAATGGAAGATTGTGCTCGTGGGCTCGTACATCGACTATCACTTGGGTATTCTTTTAAGAAGTCTGTACATGCCAAAAACATTATTTTGCTGCCACAGATATGGGATGAAGAATGACCGATACAAGGGAGGCGAAAGTTCCCTGTCCAGATATGGTAATGCTGCAACAACCTGATATAACAAAACGTTGAATGAAAGACAGTAGGGGTAGGAGGAGGAAGGCGAAGGGGGGGGGGGATTTACCTCCCATGTTGACAAGTCACTCCCTCGAGTAAGATAAGGTCGCTGAAGTCGCAATTCAACAAGGAAACTGCAGCTTTCAAGATCCATGAGCTGAAAAATAGATTACCAAAAGGACTGTGATGAGTCACATATACTTTGAGCAAACTTCTCATGATAAAATAGTCCTCATATGAGGAAGACACCATAATGAAACGGTTAACTAAACAAACTAGAGAATATGAAAGCATGCCATTACATATTGCTCTTCTGATGCTTTGTTCTTATTGTTGAAGTGAGGTGGTGCTGCTGAAGTCCCACCCAACGAAGAATTAAATGGAAATGGTAGCAGACCCCTGAACCCATCATCTATCCATCGTACTTGACCCACATAATCAGGAATGAAAAAGGATGATGGAAAGCGGTGCCACTCACTTCCAACACAAACTGTAGAACCTGCTTTAAACAAGACCAACAAGGAAGTTAAAAACTACAATAACAATCAACAGTGTGTGTGTGTGTGTGTGTGTGTGTGTGAGAGAGAGAGAGAGAGAGAGAGAGAGAGAGAGAGAGAGAGAGAGATTTGGGGAAGGAAAACAACAGATCAAGATACCCACTAGCCACCGCCAAATTAACTGTTCTTGGCATCAAATATGTAGTAGATAGTAGCGTTTATTTCCAAGCCTTTGGTGATATGCATTCTCTGTTGAACCCAAATCTCTACTTATTAACCAAATTAAACAAAGAAACGACTATGAGAAGCTTCTTGATCAGTCTTCATCCATATGCTATTTCCCTTTCTTAGCATGAGACTAAGAGAGCCACCTTTATGAAAGAAGCCATTACCCACTTATTGGGGTGCTGAATAGAGTGAAATTGGTGCAAACCAACTTTTGCCTCTACTTGCATGAGAGTTTGCGGGACTTAACTAGATGTTCAAACCCACAACTTTGCAGCCGTCTTGGATCGTTCAAAACTAAAGAAGACAATAACCTCCCAAAAGATACACTACATCTTCAGTTATAAATAAACAAGTACGAGTGCAACTGATAGAAATGAAGTTTAGCCATGTCCAGCAGGCTAATAATTTCCACAAAAATTCCCTGGAGGACAAAGGAAAACCACTTCCCTCAACAGTTCAGATACAAGCATTTCCTGCTCTGAAGTCGAAATAAGACTCGCACTGTTCTTATACCATTTCGACTATGTATCTTTTCCAAACACTCGACAAAGATCTAATAAACAAGCCACTGATGACTTGAAACTCGCTACTACTACACATGATTTGAACCAATAAAACATGAAAAACTGGTTCTCACCCTTTCCTACATCATCGTGGTACTCGAAATGCTTGTAAATCTCCAAAGGAGCAGAATAACCATGAATCAAGGAAAATGTCCGGGAATGAGAGGCACATAAAATTAGGCCAAGAACCATGGGTCTGAGAGCTTTAGCTATCTGCATCAGCAGGATAAAGAGAGAGGTCAACTGTAACTACAAAACTCGCAGAGATCGCAAGAGATTGATTATGGGAATGTAGAAGCAACTCACAAAAATAAGCCAAGCATTACGATCGGGATAGTACTTATCCCGGAAAAGATCTGGAAAGCTCTCAATAACAGCTGAAGCAGCTACACAAACGAGTGGATATATTGGATAGAGAAATCTGCAAACAGAATAAGTGCAAAAGTATGAGCCATCGGTTCATCCTGTATCTAAAAACTATGAAGCAATTTCGAGATAGAATGAATTGAGCAATCTAGTTCTACTATAGGTTATCAATCTTCAGAATCTAGGAAGCCTTACCAATAGGTTGGGAATCCAAAAGGGCTTAATGGATGTAGAACTCTAGTATTAGATATTGGTGTTTGCAACCCTATACAATGATCAGGCATGAGTTTAACGGCATTATGAGCAATCTATTTGTAGCTTTTTCCTCATTTAAAACACCCGTCCACTCACTGCAATATATATCCCAATTTCCACTACACACAATCAATTTTCAATCAAGTTATCAACCTAACACATACAGACTATATTATTTGATATGCCTTGGAAGCCACACTAAGAAGTGGGGGTTCAGTAGATGCAAAAGCAATTAGACATGAAATTTCAACATTTGGTTCTGCAATGATAGGGCACACATGTTAATATATCTCAGAAATATTACAATGTCCCACTATATCCAGCAGTAGGGCAATCGCTGCTTAGTGTATTTCTACAGTTCCGGTTCTTCACCCTAAATGTGCTACAAAACCTGCAACTTGACTGGCACCTGAAAAACAATTCACCTAAGGTCCCCCTCCAACTTCCTCCACCCTCAACAACCAAAAACAAAAATGAACACACTATTTTTCCAACGTCTGCCATTCCATCACAAGATTTATAACCTTCCTATGAAAGCAACTTACTGAAAGACCACATAACTGGTACGACTACTATTATTCCAATTCATTGGCAAAAACTTAGATTATAGGCAAGTATCATGCATGTATACTAATCAAGCTTCATTTTGATGTTCTACTGCTTACAAGTTACAAATGGTGTGAAAAATAAGCTACCTCGTATACTTTTCCAAGCAACAGCAATCATCTTTCCTACTTGAAGCTCGACCTTTTCCGGAACATATGTTATACGACCAAAGATAGAACCAGTTCTAAGTGAATTAACTCGACAAGTCAGATGATTTTATACTTCTAATTATCTGAATTTTAAATTTGAAGCAAGTGAACGTTTAGTGCATGCGCATGTACATTCCTACATGAAATTTGGCTTGAATTGATCCAAAATGTAGCCTTATACACTGGAAGAAGAAGAAGCCAAAAATCCACGCAGAATATGAAATTCGACTAATTCATGTATCATAACACCACAAAAGAATCAAAAGTTGAACTGTTACTTGCTAATTCATAAATATATATAGCTTTCATCCACTGTAATATCGTGACCTAAACCCAGAACTTGTCAAAAAAAATTGAGAAACATTTACGTCTATTTTCAAATTGTCATACACTACTCCTCAAGAAAATAGAAAGAGCCCAGAAATCTAACCTTTCCTCCTTGTGTGGCTGCAAAGACATAAAGGCTAGCCAAATATAGATAGGTGAAATGACAACCAACAAGTCTGGAGCGTACTTCTTTCTTGCAATTGGCAGTATAGCAAGGAACAATAAAGCAAGTACAAAACAGAAGTTGAAATTATTAAATCCATTCCTCAAGTAATATAATGGACCTTCAGTGCCATACAAATGGCTCTCACCACCCCCTAAGACATTATAATACAGCAGGTTCAAAACAGATGATGTCCATCTTTTGTAGTAGTAATAGTCAACAACTAGCGAGAGTGCCTGCAGTAATTTAAAAACCTTTACACAAAAATATGCGACAGTAGAACCAATTTAAAATGAGTATAACCAGATAATGAAAAAGTATGGACTGGAATGCATCCACCTAGTAATAAATTTTATATATAATTAAACATGACTTACCATCAAAGCTACAGAAGTGACTGCCCCTGAGAGAAAAGCTTGTTTGAACCTCCCTCTCAAACAGTAAATTGTAATTGGAAGAAAAGCCAAGATTGAGAATGGCCAGCCAAGAATAACTCCAGTGGCTGCAACAGAAACTGCCATGGCAGGCTTCCCAAAAAGAAATAATGCTGACGAGAGAGACATAGCATACATAGAGAATGAACTTGGCAAGAAACCTTCAAATAAAGCCGAGCCAAATAGTAAGATTCTGAGGAAATGGATACCAACCATTTTCCAAAAAAAATAAAACTTGCGGGAAAAGAGGGGGGGGATGAAGCATTGTTGTTAAATTATTATTTGGCTCCAAGGAAGAGAGCTTAGATATAAAGGAACAACAAAAGAAACAAGATAGAAGTTAAAAGGGAAGCCTACTTACTTGTGCTAGCAAAAAAACAACCACTGGTTAAGCATAGCATCGCCAGTGTATAGGAAGCAATACGTTTTCCATACTTCCTTGAAAGGGCTACTACCAGAGCAGCCTCTGTGGTGACAGAGAGGAGACCAAGAAAGATTCTCACAGCATAAAATACTCTCACCTAGTGTATCAAAATTCATTGTAAAACTAGAACAAGTTTAAAAAACGAGCAACATTAAGAAGCACCATTAGAGGAACGATATTTGAAAAACCATAAACAATATCTCACTTTTTCCTCACCAAACCACCAGGAAGCCGGCCAACCCACCAAATTGTGGAAAAGAATGTACAAATAAGAGCGCAATGCAAACTGTGAGCTGTAGAGAACACAAGAAAAAAAATTGATCAATAATGTCCTCCAAAGGATTTCGCGCATTAAAAAAAAATATACCAAGCAGCCTAAATCCATAAATTACTTCTACACAGATCATATTTACTCACAAATAGAGAAGAAAAAGTTAAGGTAAAAAATTTAAAGAACTGTTTAGATATGGATAATTGTTTAGATAATCTCTCAGTGGTCGATGGATAAAAATCATATGGCATGCATGATGTGCATACTATTGTCAGCATCAATAAAAGACCATGCACAAAATGTACATAACATACCCAACTAGCCTCAATATTATCAAGATACACACAAACAGGCATCGAGCGTGCTTTAACCTTTTAGCATTTATGGAAACATTTCCAACAAAGGAAGGATATTTACTGGGCTAAATTTCATCTTCAGAAATTGATGTGAATATTAGGATTCTTGAAATCTACACACTTCATAATCTATTTCGTTGAAAACTACGCAATTCCATTAGTATTGCATCTGCTTCTTGCAAGCTAAGGACAACTACCAAGTAAGAATTGGCATGTATTCCAACACACACACACACACACACACACGAGAGAAATTGGACCTGTACTCCCAAGTTTGGAACCCAGATTTGTAGAGCAGGTAGTGAAGAGGCTCCCAGTAATTGAATACCTCGTCGCAATCATGTATGATGTTGGTTGTGGCGCTCATGTACCTCAACATTCCTAGGGCAAACAATGGTAACATCCATCCAAATCCCTTGTCCGTCACTACTTTGCCGTCCGATTTCTCCGGCTTATCTAGCTTAGTGTACGACCGCGACGACGACGACGTCGTTGACATATCGTACGGCATCGGCCGCCTCTGCCGAGTCGTTAGATCCATTTCGCTGCTCTCTCTCTCTCTCTCTCGCTCTCGATTTGTTTTGAATTCGTCACATTTGCGTTTGCAGAGTGTCCAGAGCAGAGGTTTAAGACCGGTCCGGTCCGGGATGGATATGTTCCTTCCTTTTGAAGAAAGGAAGCAAGCGATACAAATGGGCTACAATTAGGGAAAGTTGGGCTTTTATTGGGTAAATGAAGTTGGGTATTTTAAGACAAGTAAAAAGGTTGGGTTTGTTCCCGGTACTAATGCTAATCCAAGCCCAATCTCTGTTCCTATTTTTCAACTCAAACAACAGTGTCATATTATTCGGATCTTACCACTTTTATTTTAACTAATACTTAAAGATACGACATAATATAAAAATTAAGTATCCAAAAAATCAATCTCACTATATAAAATAATATTTTTTTCTTCCCTTTTTTTGATTACATAATTCAAAATTACATTCTAACCATTATATTTTCTAAAAAAAGCGACATTTTTTTAAAAAAAAATTAATATTTGTACTCTACCCATTATAATCTATATTGAGCCACAAATTAATTAAAAATTAAATGATTCAATTTATGATAGAAATGGATGATATGATAGAAATGGACGAAAAAAATGTGGGGATAAAATTTAAAGTGCTAGCCATCTTATTAGATAAATATTTTAACCACAATAATTACAAGTTGATTTTTTAATTATGGTATATTTTTTTACCATGACAGAAATATGAATCACATTTTTTGTGAGTTTTCAGATAAAGGAATTTGGAAGAGATTTTTTTTTTATCCAAAAACGAGAATTAACCATTTCATTTAAGTAGGGAAGTTTAGATTATAATATGTTAAAATAAAAGTCTTACGCTCTGGAGAGGGAGAACCAATCCAACCCAACAAGAGCGAGTTATTCATAACAGTGGTTACAACCCAATGAACAGTCTTGTTACAGACTCTAAGCTTGAATAAAAAGTTAATATTATGTAAACTAAGAAAACATTTAATATCTTTCACGAGAATATTAATTTATTAATTTCGCACAGGAAAACATCCTCGGTAGCACTCAGTTTGATGATATTGAGGCAGTTTGCTCATGATGGGACATAAATAATAATCTTTTTTAGAGAGAAATATCCCGATTTGTAAATGTGATGTGTCGTTCCAAATCCGACCGCACTGTAAGTTTGTACTTTAGATTTTGGATCCGTTGGCAATGGCTACTGATCTTGCAACATACTTGTATGGCTACTATTGTTGTTCAACAAATACAAGTTCAATAAGGACTTGTATAACTTGTAATCTAACTCAAAACAATCTGACTGGTCAGCGAAATTTAATGGTTTCCAATAGTACTTCGTACTTCTGTCAATAGTTATGTGTGGTTAACTGGAAGAAAGAGCATAATAACATAAATTCAAAGACCATGAGTTCGAATCTTGACAATTGTGAATACTCCAATCTCGACCTCGACGTAGATGATCTATTTTTTAACGGCCGTAAAAAAAATTAGTCGAAATGCACATAAATTAACCCAAACACTCAAACCGTAAAATCAGGGAAAAATATAGTAGTGGGGATAAATTGTCATTTTTACGGCAACACTTTCATCAAGATAAGAGGAAGTCACAGTGGCGTCAACCACAACAAACTTTGCCCATGTACTAGAAATAATGAACAGGGGGGAAAGAGTTAAATAAAAGGGCCATTTTCATGCCAACACTGAAGCCAAAGTATTATATTATCAGTTCCATTCTCGAGAAAATAGCATTAACCAGCTACCGCCAGTTTATATCTCAACAATCTGATCATACAAATTTTAAAGTAGAGTTTCCAGGGAGGGATCACATAAATTCTCCCTATTGGAAACAGAAATAACTTCAGAAACACATGATAGATTATCTTTCTGGTAAAACTTATTCGACGAAAAGGAAGGGCAAGAGCAGAAAATACATAATATTTAACCAGTGTTTTGCAGCCCAGCAGCAATACCCTTCATGGTCAAGATAAGGGTGTCCTCCAAGCCAGGGGCATACTCGCTTGTCGGGTTCAGCTTAACTAATTCAGCAGCAGGTTTGCTTGATTCCATATAGTCTTTGGAGATGTGAGGCCTGAGTTGCACATGATAGTTGGGGTCACGAATCCGCTTTAGCGTGTAGGCCTGACACACATTCAAAGTGGTGATGTAGGAATCACGAAGACGAAGTCGCTGCTTCAAATGTGGGTCTCCTTCTAGAAGATCCTTGTGTCCAGCAATCTACCAAAATCGAAAGAAGAGAAGCCATTATTGTTGTCGATAACAATCACAGAGAGGAAACAATGTGAAATTGGAAAGCCTGTCTCTCTCTCCCTTTGTGCATGTGTATGTGCATGCGTGTGTGTCTCCAAGTCTCAGCAAATTAATGCAGCACACTGTAAGTATAATTTCGGATGTTTATTAGAATTCTAATCTTCATCAAAAAATTTACCTGGAGCAGAAGGCTCTTTGTTTCCTCATAGTTGGTCCTCAAACGTTCTCCAAATGACCATAGCTCCTCCGAAACAAGGAGTTTGTCATACAAAGAAGCAATACCAGGGTTTCCCTTGGCAAACACCATTTCAACTAAATCAATAGTGACTCTAAAGAAAGGCCATTTGCTATACATTTCTTGCAGCATATGAAGATTCTTAATGTCCTTCTTAATGGCATATTTAAATGCTGCCCCAAAGCCCAGCCAAACTGGGAGATGAAACCTGGTTTGTGTCCAGGCAAAGATCCATGGAATTGCTCGGAGAGATTCAATGCCCCCACTTGGCTTTCGCTTTGATGGACGGCTCCCAATGTTCATCCTGCCATACTCCAGCTCTGGGGTGGCCTACAATCATGCACAAAAGAATGAACTTGACAACTAGAACAACCTGAGACAAAAACTACATTTTTCTTTATTTTTGCAATATACTTACAAGGCGGAAATACTCGACAAATCGGGGTTCCTTAAAAACTATTGCACGGTAATCCTCTGTTGCAATAACAGCAATTTCATCCAGAAGTGCACGCCATTCTGGTTTTGGTGAGACGGGGGGATGCATCCCATGCTCAAGTGTAGCAGCAGTGAAACGCTGAAGTGTTCTAAAGCACAAGTGCTCCTCTCCGAAAGATTGCTCAATAACTTCACCCTGAACTGTAACACGGAGTGACCCATGAATTGTTTCTGGAGGTTGAGACAATATAGCAAGATGGGTGGGGCCACCTCCTCTTCCAACCGTCCCACCTCGACCATGGAACATGGTTAGCTTTATGCCATGTTGCTTTGCAACTTTTATAAGTTCCTCTTGAGCCTTATATAACTGCCAGGCTGCCGAAAGCCGCCCGGCATCTTTACCAGAGTCCGAGTACCCGATCATGACTTCTTGTTTACCATTAATACGGTTTCTGTACCAATCAATTGAGAAAAGCCGCGCAACGGCAGCAGGAGCAGCCTCTAGATCATCAAGTTTCTCAAACAGAGGAACGACCCTTAGTGGCTGCTTCACATGGCATTCACGCTGTAGAAGCTCAACTGCAAGCACATCAGATGGTGCTGTCGCCATAGAAATGATGTAAGCTCCAAAGCAATCTGATGGGAGTTCTGCTATGACATGAAGTGTGTCCAAAACATCAGCGATTTCTTCAGTTTTTGGAACATCGGGTCCAAATAGTGGCCGCTTCCCACTGAGTTCAGATAAAAGCCATTCCTGCCTGCGTTCTTCGGACCATTCTCGATAGGAACCAATTTCCAGATGCTTCGTAATGGCATCTATGACATCAGTGTGCCTGTCTGACTCTTGCCTTATGTCAAGTCTCACAAGTGAGAGTCCAAAAGTGGACACTTGCCTCAGAAAATCAAGAAGACTTCCATCAGCAATGGACCGGTCCCCACAATCACATAGAGATCTGTAGCAGAGTTCAAGAGGCTCCAAGAACTACAAAAAGTTTACAACCCAATCAGCACCATATCCAGTTAGAGAGAGAGAAAGGAAAATTCAATTTGTCAAGTCTTAACATAGTCGACTAAGAGCACAAGCCCAAGAGATGATAGTCCAATAAGTACTGATCCATTAAGATAAATTGACAAACACACATTAAAAACAGAGTTTCACACACATACACAGGGAAAGAATCCTTAGAATTGAGAATGCCAATCAACGACAACTAGCTTAAGGTTTCACACCGAGTAGGCTGAAGAACAATGGCATATGCACTGATGATAGACACGTCTCATTGAGAATTCAATTACAAAACTTAGTCAGAAAAAAAAAAACACAAGGCATGGAAATACCTCCTCGATATTGGTGTAAGTTGCCTCCTCAGGAATGTCAGATAACCCATTGGCTAATAAATGCCGAGAACGTTCACGTGTCTGATATAGCTTATCCCTCACCTCACCAAGAATAACCCGATAAGGTTCATTTGGTGGAACTTGCTTCCAAAACTCTGCATTAGGAAATATTCAACACCCAAATCTTGTTAAGGATTACGCGAGAGAGATTCTTTGTCCATTCTTCAAATGGGTTTTTCATCAATTCAGTACAATAACCAGCTAACATGGCACAACACACATACCAAACAAAATCTATATAATATCACCAGATCTAGTTGTAATAATAATATTTTAAGAAAATGCCTCAAAAGAGAAGCACTCAAATATTGCCTTGTTTGTGAAACTCAATTTTGTTAGGATAAAGTTGTTGGTCTTTGAACAAAGAAACATGAAAGAATTCCAAATTGTTACCTATGTAGTGTTTTGCATCTTTCCTCGAGGATCTGTGGAGTTCATCCGCTCGAACACGAAGCTCATCATTGCAACGCCACATAGACAACTGTAGTAGAAAATGGAGTTGGAGGAGTGTTAGCACCTAAGAGAAAATTAAAATTGCAGATGGTATTCAAGCATTAGGAGTGGTTATTTGATACCTCGAACATGAGGTCCTCTATCTGGGAATAGTATAAGTTAGCAGCCATCATTCTGGCCAATAAGCAGACATCCCTTGTGACCTCAGGAGTTACCCTAGGATTACCTGCATTTGAAACCAAACAGATGTTGAGCAAGAGATGAGAGACAAAGGGAGTACAATTCTGCTCTTAAGAATTGGCATAACTATTAAATCATGTCAACAGAATAAAACCTCGGAAACAACACTAACTTAAGAAAACACAAGCTTTTATTCTTTTTATTTTTTAGCAACTCAGTTGCATTAAAATCACACATGAAACTATTTTTGTTGTTTGTTGCCTCATTTTCAAAGAAACTTGGCATACTTCTTCATGTATATATCTATAAAATATAGAACTGCACATAAGAAAAGAATCCTACCATCACGATCACCACCCATCCAAGAAGAGAATTGAATAAGGGGAGCATTGTAAGGAACACGCTCATTTATCCCTATGTTCTTAAGAGCTGTATCAACACGGCGTAAAAATTTAGGAACACCCTTCCAAATTGTTTCATGGAAGTAGCTCATTCCAGCTCGCATTTCATCTTGTGGGGTTGGTGGAGTCCTCCGGATCTCATCAGTACGGAAAGCAGCTTGAATCTGCACAAAAATGTAAAGGGAAAGGCAAAAGAAAAAGATCAGCCAGGTTGCACTCCAAGCAAGCTGTTGCCTTTATAGATAAGCTTCCAAACACGTCTTTGTCAAATTCTCTCAAATATAGTTACAATGCTATGATCATGCAAAAATTAGGGGATTATGATCATCCAAAAGTGCATATAGCCGCCATGAAGCATTTCTGCATGGTCAAATCTTTTGTCCAGGACATCTTCCATACAAAAATCTAGAAATTATATCGTCCATAAAAAAGAAGATATAATTAAATCCTTCAGTACATAAAACTGATGAAATCAGGGCAAAGGAAGTAGTACTGTTGCAAAGGAGAAAAGGGTCGTCTGCCCTGTTTAATGTTAGGCCGTATACAAGTCTTGTAGCTTGGTTTAGTAATTTAATCAACAAATAGTTCTGAATCATGAAATTCATCCATCTAATATATACAGGGAAATTGTAGAGTATTATCTAACTTTTGTTATCAGGAAGACGTGCATCTAACGATGCAATATGTTAAGGGCGCACATTATGTATTTGCTCTTTTTCCATCCAGAAAAAACTGCTACTGTAACAGATATGCTCATTTATGCATAAACATATATATTCTATGACCATATACACCTACAAAATAGAGATAACTGTGTTATATCCCATAAGGGACACCAAAGCTGCACCAATATGATCTTTTGACACTGGCGTACAAATATGGTCTATGGTTGTGAATTAAAATTGTTGTCTGGAAAGCATGACAAAAATAATTTGTACAAAGCATACCTATTGAGGTGATGCTCTGACAAAAGGAAATAGTGTGATTTGTACACCCGGATTAACCAAGTTGGAACTCATTTTCAGACACATGATAGATTAACCACCAGACAATTCATGCTAATATTTTAGAAGTCGAGAGACAAATTCAAAGTTGTCGTTATAAATGACTCGTGCCAGAGAAATATCAATTAGTAATCTAGGCATTCAAGGAGACATGATAGAGAACATAAACAAAGAAAAATAGACTAATATATACAATAGAGTCACATTATAATAAGGAAAGCTTAGTCATTTTAAGGAAACTACAAAATCTACACAGAGAGACCTCCAAAGCAACATTGGACATTGCACTGAATTTTAATTAGAAAACTAGAATAACTTCACCAGCACTTGAACACTCATAATCCTGATAAAAAAAATGACTGCTACCTCTACAAACACCTTAAACATAGAACATATGTATATACATGTATATATTTCTGCAGTCCTTATATATTAATAACCAGCCTTGTTAGAGAGTGACACATCTTTTATCAAATGGAAGGTGTACTTCCAAGAAAACATAAAGATACAATGCACAAGTTCCTCTGTTTTCTCCTAGCAATCTATGCCAGAGACTCGCATGCACATCCTCTACTCATCACAAGCAATGGTTGGCCCCAGTAAAGAAGACTATGGTTCCATGTTTACACAAAGAAAAAAGGAAATTTTTTTTCTTGAAATTGAGAACTAGACAGAATAGTGTGGATGAAGCACCGATAATTAAGTACTGCAAGACAGCAAGGTATACAAAGGCTGGAAGTGAGTGTGGATGCTAGACTGGTCCTTGAGCTGGTGCAAAATCAAGATACACGTCTTCACCTCTATAGCCCTTTAATTAATGCCTGCAGGTGGCAGCTGGGACAGTTCCAAAAGACCAAGTTGAATAAGGAAATGAGGAAAACTAACAGGAGTGCTGATCTACTGGCAAAGAAGAGTGTTCAGGCTGGAGAAGGATGCCATGTTTTTGTTAATGATATTGACTGTATTAAAGAACAGTCTATGCTGATGCTATGGGTGTCTGTTACCCAAGACTGATGTGTATTACTCAATGCTTTTTAAGTCCCTTTTACCCAAAAAAAAATAAGCACCGATAATTACCTCCCTTTGTAGAGCCTCATCAAGTTCCTGCTTATCATCAGGTGTAATGTCTTTGGCATATAGCTGGGCCAAACAATTCCGTATCCTGAAGCAGAAAGAGAGGAATAAGAGCAAGAAAAGAGCACAAAGACACATAATAAACTTGAGCAGAAAAAAAGTCAATGCTGTTGAAGAGTAGCTAGTACTAGCAAAAATAGAATGAACTTTCTAAACCCTTGAACGCGATAACCATAGTGATTACGAAACAAACCTAGCATGCTTTTGAAGCAATGATCGGCGTATTGATTGGGTTGGATGGGCAGTGAAAACTAGGTCCACAGTTTGATTCTTCAGTGCATCAAAAACTTCTTCAGGAGACTTCTTCAGGTCCACCACAAGTCTCTTGAGAGTTTCTTCAATGTCTGATTCAGTTGTTGCAGAGTTCTCGTCAGCAAAATCGCCCTTTTTCAACTTCTTGATCCGTCTACGGTAAGCAATCTGAACCTCCTCAGCCAAGTTGGCCAAGTTAAGCATGTGAGAGAAAGCTTTAGCAATGACAATGGAGTCCCCTGGATCCAAACTTGTCAATACATTTCCAAGCTCCTCCAGCTTCTTAGGATCATGCTTCCCTTCATACTCAGCTGAAAGCTCATAACAATCTTGCACCTAAGAGACACCATAGAAAGCAATTTGGCTCACTAACAACACTAAAATAATTGTGATTACATAAACAAATCAATGGGCGTAAGCTAAATTTACACAAATCATCCCCGTGAATGTAAATTAACAAGAGAATGTAGGTAATAATTTCACAAATGGACAAGCATATCGGAGATTTTAAACTAAATTGTTGTGATCAACAGGGATTCCACATGAAACAGTAAGGAATCAATCACAGTTCTCATAAAAATCCAACCTTTTTACAAGAGGTAAATCAAAACCCACAAGAAATCCACTCTTTTAGATAAAGGACCGGTGCACGAGGCTCTAGGGGGTGAGGGGTCTGGGAAGGGTTAGTACGGAGCCTTACAATAGAGCAACCTTTCCGTTGCACCGGCCCGCCCTCAATCCACTCTTTTAGATCATCCATCAAAATGGGTTTTAGTGAGCTTTGTTCTTCACTTTTAAACAAGATCGAGACATGGATATCCCTCAAAAACTAACCAATGCACTAATCTAAAACCACAAAGACCGTAAAGAATTCAACTTTTATCAGATTGGGTTCTCAATACTATAATCAGGGTCATATTTTAGACATTACCAGAAAGATGAAGTTCTATTGAACATATATGTATTAAAAGCATACCGTTTCCTTGAGATCATCGCCATGCAAATCCTGAAGAATGTCCAGGAACCGATCTAATAACAGAGCATCATACTCCACAAGCTTATCATCTTCAGACAATTTCCCAGGCACCAAAAGCCTCAATTGTGCGTCGATCGATGCCAATTTCTCCAGATTCCTATTAGCCATCGATCTCTCTCAGCCTCTTCCCGAGATTACCAATCGAACTATGAACCCCAAATTGGCAAAACCCTGCAAAAAAATGAACCCAAGAATCACGGATTTGTATCAATCAATAAACATAAATGCTGATCACGACCCAGAAATTCGGACCGTCACATCGAGCATTAGACAGTCAAAACCCACATGAATACGGAGAGGGAGAGACTGTGTGTGTGTGTTTAGAAAACATGATGTGAATTTGCATACAAAAAAAAGCTTATATGTAGCATAAATTGGTATTTTTTAGACCCAGAAAGAGAAAACTGAGTGAAGCTTGAGATAAGATAGTACCTGAATCTGGGTGAGGACTGAAAAGAAGAAGAAGAAGAAGAAGAGGGTCAGAGAGGGAGAGATAGGTGCTCAAAACGCTATGCACTGGCTTGATATATATAGAGAAAGAAAGAAGAAAAAAGAGTAGCAATAAACTTGATTCTCTCCTTCTACGTCTCTGTCTCTGTCACAAATTGGCTTTCAACGTTTGTCAATCCGCAGCATACAGGGGCTCACTCCACGGCTGAACTTGTGTTAAAAAGAGTTTTATGGTAGGATGGCGGTGGATCGGGGAAAAACGGATTTTCGTTTAAATTTGTCTCGTATGGACTAGAATAAATTATATGTATTGAACGATAAACGTATATAGAGATATCTGTATAAATTCGTGTAAAAATAGAGGAGGAGATGGACTTACCCTTATCTCGCCCGGTTCTTGGCCCGCCCCGCTTAGTACCCGTTACCCGTTAAATAAATAAATAAATATTTATGGACATTTTTTTTGGACATTTGTTTGTGTTTTGTTCAAATATATAATATTTTAGACATTTGTTGTTCGTATTTTATTCAAATATGTTATGTTATATTATGTTAAGTTAGATTATGTTAGATTATTTATAATGTTATTGAATTATTTAAAATATTGGATTTTATTAACTTGGGTTTAGGCGGGTACGGGGGAAACGGGGACGGGAATGGGGATTAAAAATTTACCCGCAGACGGGAATGGGGATAAAAATTATACCCGCTAACGAAGATGAACCAGAGATGTACGATTTTTTTTTAAGCAGATATGAGAATAGAGACTAGACTCCCCGCCCCCGATTCAGTCCATTGACAAACTAATTTATGGGTCAAACTCTCAATCTTTCTCTAATTTCTCTCTCGTGAAGAGAATATGCCCTTGAAGATTCTTAATTTTTCCAACTTGTCATAATCAGTAAATTTTTTTTCCCTTTTCTTTTGGGTCTGTGTCGTAGTCAGTATTTGCTTTGCTCCTGTCTGTTTTTGTTTTTTTATGAGAAGGCAAAGGATTTTGATCCGGTCAACAGAAAGAAAAGGGTTCAAGATTTTACTGTTCTTTCCTTCCAAAGATATTTAAGTGTGGCAAAACAATTTTGCATTCAATTCAGAAATTAGTTTGGATGAGAAAGTTTTTGAGTAATTTTTTTTCGAGATTTCTAGTTTGATATCTTCGTGATTACTAGTATATGCTTATTCAAATTACAAGATTCTCGTTATAAGTATTTTTTTGTTTTTAAAGTATATTATTTTTTTTAGTTTATTTTTTATTGTATTAATTTTATCAATTTAATCCCTAATGTATTTAATTCGCGTCATTTTGGTCTCTACACAGATGGAGCATAAGTTTTCAACCGAAAAATTACATGTTGGGCACGTGATACTGCCTAAAAAAATGACACATGATCACTTCTATAAAAAAAAAAAACTTGACAGATTGAATATTTTTAGCGGCAAAATTGACAAAATTAATATACTAAGGATTAAATTGATAAAAAAATTACATATTTTAGAGATAAAACATACTATTAATCATAAAGGTAATCTATACTAAAGTCATTTATATTTTTCTGGTATGAGGATCAAAGTTTTATCCTTCTCATCTACTTTTTTTTTTCACAAACAGGGGAGAATATTTCATACAAAGGTAATATCATATCAGTATTGATGACATAGTATCACCAATCAATAACAAAATACTAAATAAATAAAGTGAACCCTACTTGAATAATTATTAAATTACATGAAAGAAGAGTGAATTATTGCCGAATGTTAGATCAGTTGATGAGAGACTATTTTAGCTTAATTAAGGTCTCGAGTTCGAATTTGGGAATGTAACTGCGTTCGATAGGGAGAGTTTTACCGTTTTTTGGCTCGAATTCGGATTAGTCGGAGCTCAAAGTAACTTTCAAATACCGAATAGTCTGACAAAAAAAAAAAAGAGTGAATTGTTATCTAATTATAAGGACCACCTTCTTATTTGTCTATATATATATATATTATTAATTGATGATACAATATAATAATGCTAACATGTATCACCATTATAATAAATATTTTTTTCCACAAATTGACCTGTCATTGGCAAAAGTACCCTTTTGCAAGTAAAATTTGAAGAAAAGTTACAATTAATATTTTACTAAAATGTTGCAAAACATGGCCAAGACATGAAAGAAAGATTAAAGTGTTATGCTTAAAATCTATTGGCAAGCATAGTGATTTTTCTTTTCTTTTTTATCTTTTTGTTTTTTTTTTTTTTGGCTTCTTCCGAGTCGAAGAGATACATGGTAAATGTCATCAAAAAGTTAAAATCAAAAATCAAAAACAAAAAAATAAAAATAGGTATACGACAATAAGCAATCCTATACACAAAATTACCATCACTACACATTCTAGAGAGAGGTGATGATTGATCGGACACCTCGTCACGTCCACAATATAGCACTTATAATTAAGGGGGTGTTCACCCTATCTAGCGGAGCAACTTACGGAAAAAGGCTAACGCGCTAGCCTATCACATCTTTAAGTTCCGCGCTCTAAAGCGTTTTTCAACTATTTGTCTCTTACTTGGTTCCGTACTCTGTACTTACAAAAGAGTCTACAATTAATTATTAGTAGGGCCCGCTGCCTACAGTAATTCGATTAGTTCGATAGGAAATGTAATCTTCTATTTTCTTATCTAATATTTTGTATAAAAAAATTTTTTTTGCTTACCTTACTTGATCTGGTGTGTTATTCTTACTTGATTTCTAACCAACTTAATTGAGTAGAAAATCGGGTGAACACTTCCGTAGTTATTAATGTTTAGATCATTTTAACAATTTTATTAAATAACATACATCAATTTAACAACACAATGAATCAATAACACTAAAACCTAAAACAAGTACGACAACAATTACAATAAAACACAAGAAAGCATAAACATCAATTCATTATAATTGTTGCACAAATACAATAACAATTATTTTAAGTTTAAATCATATGATTAGAGAATTAGAGTTTTTAGTTTATATATATATATATATA
>CM042197.1:4631443-4642021 GCA_023539305.1 Ilex asprella
TATTGTTCACAATGAACTAAGCAGGATACTCCTAGTGAAGGTTGTCTGGTGGGTTTTTTATTGAAGAGAATTATGGCTTAAAAATCAATCTTCTGTTCCTTTTATGTGCACTCGGAGCAGGTTTTTCCTCGGGTTTGTTTGTTCTATATCTTGTGTCATACGGCATCATTAACCCATTTTCCAACTTGTGTTTTTTAGTTTTTGTTATATTAATTTTGTTATCGGTTCAATTCAACCAACACCGAGAGATAAATTTTTCAGAGAAAAAATATTTTCTATAATGACTCGTGGCACTCTGATTCACACATGTCGTTGTAAACTATGACATGCAGTATTGTTTGATTAAACTGAATAGACATTGAGGAGAAAGTCAAAAACGAAGAAAAAACTTTTATGTGATAACCGGGTTGAATGTTGATAATGAAGAATATAAGTAACCCTCGATGGTATATACTTGGGATCTTAAGCTTTCGACCTTATGCCGGCATGTTGGATTGAGCTGCTTAGTTTGACTTTAAAAGCTGGTTGGTGGGTGATTGTTAGGCAAGAAAACGCACCACGCTTAGCGTCGATCGGAGTCCAAAAGTCTCCAAGTCCCTTGTTTATTCTGGCGTGCCAAGTGTTTGAGAATATGTCACACCCCATGCTTATGTAAAACTCAAAATGCCAAACCTTATTTTACGCAACTCTCTTCTTCCAGATGACCACACATGGCCATTAATAAAATTGACAGAAAGAGAAGGCTAGCAGTGGACTTTTGAACCCATCCGTGACATCAAATAGTAGTCCCAGAATCTATCTAATATCATAGTTCAAAATTGTATTATCAACTTATAAAACGACAAACACTGCCCCAATATCAAATAATCTTATTAATTCATACATACCTCTGTCTTCTTCTATCTGTTTACTTTAATTTTAAATTAAAAAATTAAAAAAATAAAAATAAATTATTACTTAAAATATAAATATTGCATGATTAATACTAGATTTTTTGTATTATAGAGTGTTTTTAGATACAAAGTTATTGTTAGTCTATATAATATTACAATTAGAAGTTGAATTTTCAACTTATAAAAATATAACAACGTTCAAGGGTCTTTCAATTTTCATCTAGTTTTATCTAATAGTACAAAATTCATCTCAAATACTAAACAACTTTATTAATACACGATTTTTATTTTCTCTCTATTCACTTTAATTTTAAAATTGTGTAATTAAAAAATAATTATTATTATAAAATATAAAAAGATTATACGCTCATTGTTCGATTTTCAATATAAGGCACGAGATTATTTTTAATATATTATATATTTGGATTTAACGTGTTTCGAGTGACAATAATTGATGATGCACAAATTGACTTGCACACCACAGTCAAGTAAATAGTATAAAATACAGTAAAATAGGTAGAGAGATAGAAGACAGGGTTTATAGTGGTTCGGTCAATGAAGACCTATGTCCACTTTTAATTGCTAAGTTCGCCGGTATTTTTATTAACTCCGATATGTTTGGGAGAATAGAGAATTACAAGAGAGGGAGGAGATGAGCTTGCTTTTGTGAGATGCCTCTCAAGTGTTGGGGGAGCTTACAATTTATAGTCGTCTGCGTAGTAATTGCATAGTCAGTCATTAGGGGCAACTTTAATGGTATTGAATAGCCTGGCGACCCCTCCTCTCCTCAACGAGCGACCTCTCCTCTCTTCAACGACAGGGAAGTTATGGTGCTCCCCGAAGGACTTGGTCAAAGGTGAAGGCAGGTTAGCTCTCTCCAAGCGGTGAGGGTGAGGCTCCTGAATGACCCTTACTCTAAGGTGGTAGAGGAGGAAGCTCCTGGACTCCAAGGTGAAGAGGATGAGACTCTCCAGCTCCTGGACTCCAAGGTGGAGAGGAAAAGGCTCTTCAACTCCTGGACTCTAAGGTGGAGATGAGGAGGCTCTCCAGCTCCTAGGCTCCAAGGTGGAGAAGAAGAGGCTCTCCAGCTCCTGGACTCCAAGGTGGAGAGGAGGAGGCTCTTGGATGTAGTTCGTTAAGCTTAATGAGTTGCTCCATGCTAATGTAGCTCCTTGAGCTTCACCTTGTTGACCATATTGAGCTAAATTTGCTGGACCTCTTGGAGTTGGGCCTCTTGGGCTTATAACATGATTTGATCCCTTAGGTCTGGCTCATCATTTGCCTCCCAATGCCATGTGTCCAATGGAACTTGAAAAAGAGGGCATTTGATTAAATTTGAATTTTCGGCTAATCGGCACAACTGAAAAAACTTCAAAAGAAAAAAACACCTGCTTCTAAGCCTTTTTTGGAATTTTTATAGCATCAATCATAGCCAAAGGCTATGAGTCTTGTAGGGCTTGTCGAGAGCTTTGATTTGACATATTATACGCCTGATTACGAGTAACAGAGCAGAAGTTTCGGTCAAATAGCGAGCAGGGAGTCGGACGCACCATTTTGGGCTAGCAGCACTGCTCTGGGTGAGCAGAGCAGCACCCTGGGGACCTTTGGCTAGTAGGCCAGCCCCTTGGGCGATTTTTTTTTAAAAAAAAACTTGGAGAGGCTAAAACAGCTGTTTTTGAGCCCTTTTTGGACATTTTATAGCATGAATCACTGCCTTTAGGCAGAGAGTGAGTTTTGTAGGACTCGTCGAGAGCTTCAATTTGATATATTATACTCCCTATTTGGAGCACCTTGGGCGAGCCTGGGCTGTCTTGGGCAAGCTTGGGGCTGCCTTGGGTGAGCTTGAGGTTGCCTTGGCACCTTGGACTAGCCTAGGGATGCTTTGGGCAAGCATGAGGCTTTGGTGCTAATTTGGGGAGCATTGGCGAGCACAAGGTTGTTTGGCATGGTGGGGAGGTGATCCAGGTGTTGAGCGTCTAGGCCGAGAAGACTAAGGAGCCTTTAGGCGAGCTGAGGGAGAATCGAGTAGGTGGGGCATCCCAGGCGACCCAAGAGTTGGGCGCCCATGTTGAGGCGCCTAAGTCGAGCATCGTGAAGGCTCCTTGGGCGCTACTTATTGTTGATGGTGGAGCTCTGAGTGGTACAGATGCACGGGGCAGCCTATTTAGGCGAGCAAGAAGACCTTGGGAATGGCTTGGGCGCCCCTTTGAGCGCTGGCATGAGAAAGTTAAGTGAACAGAAAGTCTTGTGCGCCTCTTTGGGTACTGACTTAAGGAGATTAGGTGAGCCTGGGACCTGGTGAGCTCCCTTGAAGTAAGTGGCATTTTGGCGAGGAGGCGTGCGTAGAAGGGCGTGCAAAGGCCGATCTGGGCGACCAAACAACTGATTTGGGAGGCCAGGCAGCTTAGTACGTTGATCTGAGTAGTCAAGCAGCTGGTTTAGGCGACTAGGCAGCTGAGTACGCTGATTTAATGTAGTCTTTTGGATTGTAGACGACTTGAGTTTCAAGATCCTGCCTAGAGATGGTAAAACTAATGTTATTCCAAACATTAAAATATTTAACATGATTACCTGGAGAGAGAGACAGACTGTTTGCGTGAGAGCAAAGACAGAGTCTGAGGCAAACAGGCAGACGTCAAGCTTTTTTTGGCGACCTGTAAGAGAGCCGCTAAGCTGGAGATAGATTGCATGCTTTAAGAGTAGTGCAGAGGCCAAGCTTTTTTGACAACCCATGAGAGAGCCGCTAAGCTGGAGGTAGGCTGTTTGTTTGAGAACAGTACAGAGGCCAAGTTTTTTTAACGACCCGCTAAGCAAGAGGTAGGCTGCCTGTTTGAGAACAGTGCAGAGACCAAGCTTTTTTGGTGACCCGCGAGAGAGCCGCTAAGCTAGAGATAGGCTGCCTGTTTAAAAACAGTGCAAAGACAGGTCAAGCTCTTGGTGATCTGCAAGATGATTCATCTTGCCTGGACCTTTTTGATTTCCTCAGCATTCATATATTTTTTAGCTTTTGCCAATAGTTTTATCATGCTCTTCGGTGGGCGCTTCATCACTGAGAAAAAGAAGCTTGATGACCGGAGCCCTCCCAAGAAGGCGGTCATGCTGACCTTTTCATCGGGCTCCTCGACCTGAAGGACCTCCTCGTTAAAACTAGTGAGGTAGCTCCTTAAGCTCTCATCTGAGTCCTGCTTTATATTGAGAAGGTGGGTGGCAGGTTTTTGCTGGCACCGTCCACCAATGAACTATGCCACGAAAGACCTGCTCAGCTAAGCAAATGTACCAATGGAGGCTAGGGAGAGGTTGGAGAACCATTGACGAGCAGATCACTTCAAGGTGATTAGAAATGCTCTGCACATGATTTCGTCGAGAATGTTGTGCAATTGCATCAAGGTCTTAAAAGTTTCGAGGTGGTCCAGTGGATCCTTCGTATCGTCAAAGGTCTCAACAGATGGCATCTTGAACTTTTGAGGGAGTAGGTAGTTCACCACGTCAGGTTTGAAAGGTGTGTCGGTTCGACTTACGAAGTAATTCACTGTCTCTAGTCCGTGTGCTTTCATGGCGTTGAAGATATCATTCAATTGATTTTGTACCTCCTTAATTTTTTGGTCCCAATGATTGGGAGGAAGACCTCGGGAATTATCACGGACATGACTCCTATGCTGCATGTTTTGGTTGTCACCCTCATCTTCTTGGAGAGGAGGGTCCCCACTATGGGGAGCAGGAACAGGGGCTGGAGGAGGAGGTCCCTCATGGGGGACTCCCCTATATGGAGCGCCCAGATGGGGAGCGCCTTGGTGGGCAGCTCCTTGATGTCCAGGGAGTGGAGCTCCCCTGGCTCGAGGTCCAGGATGTGCTCTTTCTTGTTGCTCGAACATCAATTGTAGAATTTGCTGATTTTGGGCTACCAGCTGCTGCATTGTGTCTAGCATCTACTGTGCATTTGGGACGGGATCGGCAGGTGGAAAAACAACCTCCACCTCTCGTGGTGGAATGTCTTCAGGTGAATTCATTGATGGTGATTACAACAGATTATCAAAGAAAATGTTTAGGTGAGAATTTTGTCGTTACCACAGACGGAGCCAAACTGATGATGCACAAATTGGCTTGCACACCACAATCAAGTAAATAGTATAAAATACAGTAAAATAGGTAGAGAGATAGAAGACAGGGTTTATAGTGGTTCGGTCAATGAAGACCTACGTCCACTTTTAATGGCTAAGTTCGTCGGTATTTTTATTAACTCCGATGTGTTTAGGAGAGTAGAGAATTACAAGAGAGAGAAGAGATGAGCTTGCTTTTGTAAGATGCCTCCCAAGTGTTGGGGGAGGTTACAATTTATAGTCGTCTGCGTAGTAATTGCATAGTTAGCCATTAGGGGCAACTTTAATGGTATTGAATAGCCTAGCGACCCCTCCTTTCCTCAACGGACGATCTCTCCTCTCCTCAACGGCAGGGAAGTTATGGTGCTCTCCGAAGGACTTGTTCAAAGGTGAAGGCAGGTTAGCTCTCTCCAAGCAGTGAAGGTGAGGCTCCTGAATGACCCTTACTCCAAGGTGGTAGAAGAGGAAGCTCCTGGATTCCAAGGTGAAGAGGAGGAGACTCTCCAGCTCCTAGACTCCAAGGTGGAGAGGAGGAAGCTCTTCAGCTCCTGGACTCCAAGGTGGAGATGAGGAGGCTCTCCAGCTCCTGGACTCCAAGGTGGAGAAGAGGAGGCTCTTGGATGTAGTTCGTTAAGCTTGATGAGTTGCTCCATGCTAATGTAGCTCCTTGAGCTTGACCGGGTTGACCATATTGAGCTAAATTTACTGGACCTCTTGGAGTTGGGCCTCTTGGGCTTGTAACATGATTTGAGCCCTTAGGCTTGGCTCATCAATAATAGATAATGGAGTGTCGAAATCATTTATCTTATTTTAATTGCCAAATACGTGGGAGTAGAAGTATGATGTAAGTGGTGATGTTTTAAACACAAACAGCTTGCAATTATTGTCTTGTGCTAACTGAATAAAGGAATAACAAAACCATACACACAATCAGGGGCTTAGTCACAATTATATAAATGCATATAAGAGAGAGAAGGGAGGGAGGGAGGGAGGGGGGGACCCATTTGCATCACTAGTGTTAGTCGAGTTATCTTGAATTATATTCATGACGTATTATATTTGGATTTTTGTCGATCTTGACACATGTTTTGTTAATTGTATTAAATATTTGGTTACTAACTCAACCTGTTTATTACCCGTGCTATATTTATTAAAACTAAAATCTTGTTGTACTTCAATCACATCCACCACTCTTAGACTCTCATAAACTGAAACATCCATTAAAAACCAAGCTACAAAGCCTATCATAACAATAACAGGAAAATGAAATTAAACAATAAGACATTTTCCTCATAAAATACCAAATAAATAAGTTTGTCATGTGAAACTTAGGTTATTCGGATTTAACACTAACATGATCAAAACTCTCCAATATCTCATACGAATCTCGTGACTATTGTTATGTTCAGTTAGATGACGGTTTTTAAGTAATTTTATTTAAAGTAATGAAATTCATTTTTACACTATACGTTATTTTAGAATTTGTGTCAAAAATCAGTTAATTTTTGTAGTATTCAATAAATTCAAGACACATATGCATACTATGTAAAGACAAGTGACAACAATTATCGGTTGACATGACAGTGGACAATAGTGCCACGACAATGTCTGAACGTCGTGACAAACACCCAGTGCCGTGTTAGTGCCATAGGTCCGCGACAGATACCTAGTGTTGTAGGAGATATCAAGCACCACAAAAGGGCGGAACGTATTCTCATCACATTGGATGTGGTCAAACTGCACAACAAAGATCTGGGGGCAACATTGGCGCGGCCCATCTTCCCCACTACAAAGATAAGGCACAAAGCTAGAACTTCACAACTGATAGAATTGGTATCGTCAACCTACTACACACTATTTCTCGATTGGCCTAATAGACTAAGATGAGGGGTCGCCACCTAGGGACAGCGCAGTCTGACTCTCTTCAATGGAGAACTAAGCAATGGGCGATGGACGAACATGATTATTAACATCAGCTTAAGACAGAGTCTCAAATGTTTATTCTGCTTGAACAGGTTTCCTAGTGTATGACTCACCGTTCATTGGGACGTGATTGACTGAGATTCAGAAGGACTCCAAAAGTAATTATGGTCATTGGTTTGAATTAAGATATGAGATAATAAGACATGTAAATTGGTGATTGATGAACCGAAAACTATGTGAATTTCTTTTATTGGGTACCTTGACAAAGGTCTCAAAGAAGGGTTGAGAGAAGAAAGGGAGAACTCTGGATAGGAGCACACTGTAGGCATCGCGTACATGACTCTCTCGAGGTCATGGTCCCGCAATGAGTAGTCGCAATCATCAACTTTGAAAGTCTCCTTTCGCCTCAACTGTCACACGCTTCCCTAAGGGCCACATCCGGGTTATGTTTGGGAAAATGTCGCATCCTCCTAATTAATGTTGGAACAAGTGACTCGCAGTTAGTGGGCACTGATATTGCCACGGTCTAGACAGTTATAGGTAGGTGTGAATGTTGGAGTGTCACAACAGACAATTTTTAAGGTAACTTGATATGTCCGGGTACTGTGTTACAAATAGCCGCATTACTTGCCCAATGTGAGGGATTCACGACTACCTTGTTGGAGCATTTACTCCCTCCACCTACCATAGGCCCAACTAATTGGTCAATTCGTTAATAGACTACTTTTGTTCTTTTCATCTCACTCATTTATTTTACTCATTTTTTTGAGTATCCTTGTTATAGACGTGCATATGAACTTCTATTAACAATCCATCTTAATTTAGGAATTTGGTATCAAAATTTTTTCATTGTGGCAAAGTTATCACAACTAGTGGTGATTGAAAATCTTACCACTAGAAATTTTATTTAAGATTTATTTTACAAGAATAGAAATGATATAAAAAGAGGAAAAGGTTGAATGAAACTCTTGAACAAAAGTGTGACTAGTTACGTTTTATGCAGCCGACCTAAAAAAACAGGCATGTTTCCCAGACGATTTATGTACGTGTAGTGGACGCAAAAATAAAGAAAGAAAACGATAGATGTATACCTTTTTGACTATTTTATTCCAATTTTCATAATATTTTGTTGCCTTATATTCGAGTTTTTTTTCTTTATCATACGTTTGAGTTTGTTTTTGTCGGCTTCTGCCAGGCCGTATCTGTTGACTTGAAAGGCACAGTGATAAGTTGCATCAATTATTGTGATAATGCCTTATTTTAATAATCGAGATTCAACTTATCAGTAATTCAGAGAAGAAGCTATACGCATCCTCAACAATATAATAGTTTTTTTTACAAAAATATGACTCAATTTTTTAATATTGTATATTAATTTTTCATCAAATAAGAATGTGCCCGTGTAATTTTTTATATTTTATTATTTTTAATCAATTTTTACAGTTCATTTAATTCAAGGATAATGACTGAGATGAATAGGAGTACAGTAACAAAGTTGATAAAAAAACGTGACATAAAGTTTTTATATTTTATTATTTTTCAATAAATTAAATATAAATATAATAACAAAGTTCATAAAAGAACGTGTCATGTGTAAATTTTTTATATTTTATTATTTTTTCAATTAATTGTTACATATCATTTAATTCAACATTAATGGCTGAGATGAATAGATTTACCATGGCGAAGTTGGTAACCTTTGTCTTATCCCAATATAACATATTGTTAAGGACTTTTTTTATATATTTTGTTGGTTTTATATTCTTTTTTTTTATCACTATTTTGAACTCTTACAAAGAAGCGGTGAGGTTCGATTCTACGACTTAACGGTCTAACCACAAATTGCGATAACAATCAGGCCAATTGCAGATCCTCTCACATTTTATATTCGAGGGATTGTTATTTTGGGTTAAATGAGCAGCAAATATTTATAATTGGTGGATTAAGTGGACTTTCTGGTATTGGGAATCATCAGCCTTTGGGCTTTTTTGACAGATGACTATTCAGACTCTACAAATAGGCCTATGTCGTCTGGTGGAAGATAAGAATCTAGAAATTTTTGTATGAATGTTACACACCACGTGACATTGCCCATAAGTTTGGTGAGATGACTCTATTGATTTAAGCGTTGACCGTAGACTTTCATGCCCGAAATGATGGAAAAAAGTTGTATTTATTGAAAACATGGGTTCCTCAACTGTTACAGCACTCTCAGTCGATTATGGTCTTTTTGTTAGATAACAAGTATTCTTTATTAATGATCCAACAAATATTTCTTTATCCAAAGTTTTTGTCTCAATGACCGATTTCCTCGATAATGATAAAAATAGTATGTAATGAATTGATAAATCTTTTGGTTAAAAAAAATTAATTGATGAAAATCTTTGATCTCCATTTTTTACAATTGAGATCCATAAATTTAGATTACAACAAAAAAATTTGTTACTGTCTATAGAAGGATGTATAATAACTCCAAGTAATAGTTCAAGCGGTAATAAGGACGAACTGTAAATCCAGACATCGTGAGTTCGAATCTTGTCAATCTCTTTGGGCTAAACTATGAGAAATTTATCTCTCATGAAATTTTTAGTCCTGACATGTATGACTTGACTTTGACTAGGCCAGAGAAGGAAGGAATTAACGTGTACATAATTTGACCCGAACTTTTGTTTAACTGTTAAACAAAAGAAAACAGAATGCAAAGAAAAGCCCAGTGGATAATGCTCTAGCCCAACCAAGACATTTGTTCACATTCCTTGCTGGGCCCCATGATGTACCATCTAGTTTCACAAAGCCCAAGTTTCCTCTAATGCAATTGTTAGGCCTCATGGCATGTCGTCAACCGCATTGTGTCTAAGTCTCAACGGCAACCAGCAGAAAGAAAAGCTCAGCCAACTCTTGCAACACGCGCCCTCTCGTACAAATTATATTTTGGGTTTAACACTTACAAATCTTTTGACGGTTAGGGTGACGGTTATATTCGAACGTATGATCTCTTGTTCTGATATTATGTTAAACAATCATTTATTCTAAAAACTTAAGTTATTAGAGAAGATATAATTTAAGTATTTATATTTAAAATTCTAGTTTTTTTTTTGGGTCGGTTCAATAGTCAAGGGTGTTCAAATTAATTTGAGAACACTTCGACTAGTCTCCTCTCCGATTCGATCAAAAACAGGTTTTCTATGCTGAAATTAAGATATTAATAAATCTATTATGATCTGACTTTAAAAAATTACTAAGATTTAAGCTCAATGTCAATACGTCTGAATTTAAAACTAAAATTCTAAGTTTTACCCAGATCCCTATTCTTCCAAGATTCATCTGTGGTGCAAAGTATTAGTTGCACTATTCATAAATTTTTTGATACACATTAATTGCACTATTCTTGCATTGAAGGGGACACTCCAGAGAAATCTTTGCATGGTATTACTCACCAAGTGGGTCAGTCCAGCGGTGAAAAATACCCACTCAAAAAGTGTCCAGTCACCATTTTATCAGCTTTTTGTCACACTTAAAAGTTTAATAAATAAATGGTTGTTTGTTAACGTTTTTATTTTTATGTTTTTAAAATAATAAAAAATACTGACAATTTTTTATTTCTATTTTGTGATAAAAATTGAAACAGAAATACATTTGAATATCTTTTTTGTCTATCAAATTAT
>CM042197.1:4642121-4652231 GCA_023539305.1 Ilex asprella
AGAGTATGTGACGTACAAATCTATATAGATCTATGCATATATATATACAGATCTATGTATATATACACATATATCTATATAAGTAAAGAGGTTACAGTTACCTTCTTCGTTTTTGTCTGTGAGCCTTCTTCATGTGAGTCTTCTTCGATCTATGAGTGGAAGAGAGAGTGTTGCTGAGAGAGCTCCAGAGAAAAGAGACGTGCTGAGAGAGAGTGGCTAAGACAAGAGGGGGGCTGTGAATGACTGATCTGCGAAGACGAAAATGACAACAAACCCCCCATATTTATAATCTCTCATATGAAGTGGAATTTTGTGGCTAACAAAACTCGAAGGTGAGATCTCATTTAAATTAAAAATGCGTGTTTTGTATTTCGCGTGTTTCATGAAATAAGAAATTTTTGTTCTCATTTTTTTGTCTTTGTCCCCAAAACAACTAATATAAAACAAAAACAAAAATAGTATCCAAACATGTTTTTGTTTTCATTTTTGACAAAAAATTGAAAACAAAAACACAAAACGAAAAACAGAAACACTTACCAAACAACCCCTAAATTACAAAGTACGCTCAGTTTGCCCTCTTAATTGAATTTACTAGGCGCACTTGACTAGAAGAAATAATTTTTCTATCGTATCTCTAATTTGTATTATTTTAATAAATTTTTTTTTTAATTTTTATAGATTATTTTATAATTAAAAATTTTATTATTTTTGCAAGTAATTTATCACTTTTATGAATGATTTGACCATTATTGTGAGTATTTTTATTATATTTATGATAATAATTTTTACCAATTTTCTTTGATACAAAAAAAAATTATCACATGTGTGGGTATTTTTATCACATTTATAGATATTTTTATCACTATTGTAGTAATTATTTTTGTCATTTTTGGGGATATCACAACAATAGTAAAAGAACCCATAAATATATTTATCTTTCCTTTTTTTTTTCTATGTGTCCATGTATCTTGAATGTGGATATAATCTTTAGAATTTTTTTAAAAATATATATTTTTGGTCTTTAGTTTGGTTTTATTGGGAAGAAAACCAAATAAAAAAAAAGAATGTGAAACTATTTTTTTTGACTGTTTTAATTAATAGTGGTTTATCTATAATCTAAAACAGGACAAGTTTTAATAAAATCATCCGACGGTTTCAAACAGATTTATTTAACGGTCATTAACATCCATTTCAAAATCATTCACATTACACTGTGTTTTCAGATACAAATTATCCAAAATATTCTATAAAACATGACTATTCATGTATTCTTTGATAGGAAATTTCAACTTACACAAAACTTCAATGTTGGGTCCATAAATCCTATGGTAAAGACCCACTAGAAATTACGTTAAATCGAGAGAAAAAAACTATGCAAGTTGACATGTTTAAATTTTTTTTTTTTTGGTACATTCTAGTTTTATGGTGTGACATTACTTTTATAGTTACATTTGAAATGTATATTTGGTTTTTGCTATTTTTAACATGAATAGATAATATTGGCGAAGGCAACGAAGAAGATAATAGAGTCATTATACTTATGGAAGTTTATTATGAGTATGCATATCTATATAATAAAGCACATAACAACTTGAATTTTTATCTCTTACATATTTTTTCACCTAAAAATAGTACATCACTCATTTCTATCACATGTTCAATCATTTAATATTTAATTAAATTTTAGTTAATATAATTTTTATTTCAAACATTATCCGTATACGATAGTATACTTATGTTAAAAAAATTTAATATAGTGGGATCAAATTTTTAGACCTTCGAATTTTATGTTTTATCATGTCTTCATACATAGATTATGACTACTTCGTTAACTAAGCACAAGAAAATAGTCATTATACTTATGGAATTAGAAACTTAATGTGGTCATCAAAGCCACTTATTAATTCCAACACAAGACCCTTATTCAAACTAAAACCAACAAAAACCATGTTCTGACTAGTGATTGGGTACCTTTATGTACCCCACATGTGTTGCATTATTGACCTTTGTAATGGTTCTAAGATCAAAAGCAATCCAGCACTTCTTAGTGTCTTGGTGATAGAAATACCCCACACACTTGCACTCTTTAGTGCATTTATTCCCACAGTCCCTCTCACTCATGGGTCCATCGGCTTCGCTGTACTTGCTCATGTAATGGTCCACCCCCTCGAGCCTGTAATACTGAAAATTCTTCGGACTACAAGATGAAACAAGCAACGGCATACAACTCTGGTTCCAACCCATCAACCCATTGGGCAGTGGGCACGCAACGCACTGGTTGTCCTCACAGAGGCCAAAGTTCAAACACCTCACCGGCAACTGGCACTCACCTTCGTCGGTGTCTCTGGAGAAGAGAGTATAAGTCACCTCCCATGCACCCCAATCCACCTTGTCATAGTATGTGTAAAGCCTCAGATTTCCGTCGATTCCCAGCCGGAGAAAAGTCAATGTGGTGTTGTATTTTGGCCTTACCAAAATGCGATTCCCAGAAGTCGATGAGTTTGCCACTTGGTACTCTAACAGCAAGTTATAGGCATAGCCCTCGTCGGAATCTGGGCTGCTCTCAATTCTCACATACTCCAACGAGCCCTTACTAATAGTAATCCAATCAGAAGATGCAAAGTACAGTATTTTCTTATACCCAGCAATGTTATTGTACATGGCCAACCTTTTAGCCTCCAACTCCAAGCTGTACGGTCCATCTTGGTTGGTTTCAGCAGTCTGCCGGCTAACAAGCTTGGTGGCAGCTCCGACCTTGAGAGACTGACCCACCAAGAGGGTGTCCGTCGGGTGATCAAAGCTCTGCCATATAAACTTCCCCTTCGAGTCATGAAGAACCATGTTACCATTTGGAAGCAGCTTTAAGCCCACGACACCTTTGTTCGCAGTGCCAGTTTGCCACGCAATGCGGCCGTCAGCGTTGGCCAAGACGAGGTTTCCGTCGGTCCCAAACGTGAGGGTCGCGTTCTCGCCGACTGGTTTGCCCCGATTGGCTTCCCAAACCCAACGCATGAGCGACTCGGAACGCACTGTGCCCATGCGTAAAGCGAGGGTGAAGGCACCATGGCTGGTGTTGTAGAAGCAGAGCTGGAATGGGGAGTTGAAGACATCTAGAACACGATAGTCTGCCCTGTATTCGACAATGTATGGCCCGAATTCACCTTCATTGACGTACTTGAAAGTGTCTGCGGGAGGAACAGAAGCCTCTGAAATGGAAGAAAACGTTTGGATAAAGAGAAATAGAAATGAAAGAGAAATAGAAAGCGAAAGAGAAGAAGACATCTTGGCCACTTGCCTGTTGTGGTCGAGCGCTTGGTGTGCATATTTATAGAAAGTGGAAGGGTCAATATATCTCAGTGAAATTATCGAATTTTATAAAGTAGCAATAGTATGAATACATAAAATGAAGAGATATCTGGTCATAAACGGTGTGCCCTAAGTGGTGCCTTTTTTTTTTTCTTTTTTTTAACTGTTACGTGTATCTTGATTAATTATATTTGCAAATCGATAAAAAATAGATCATTCACGCCTAAACTTGAATATTCATGAGAGTCTAGTCTCAAAAAATTGCTAAAATTTGAATTCAGATCGTCTCGTTTTTATTACCTCTTTAATTATCCATTGAAATTAAATATACTTAATTTAATTTATTAACATAATGATATATTAAACTATAATAAGTCCAAGAGTTAAGATGACAACAATACTATTGAACAATGCCACGTCACGACTAACTCATTGAATTTATAAGTTATATCAATTTTCTAAGTTCCAATAAAATTAATAGTTGGCTTTGATTGTTTTTGAATCGATCAAAATTAGTAGTCATTTTAAGCGAAACACGACTACATTGTCATTCACTTTTTGTGGGCCATAGGGAAAACTAAAAAAAAAAAGTAAAAGAGAAAAAAATCGTAAGTTTTATATAAAGTGATAAATGAACCTAAAGGCATAGGTCCCCCAAAATTTGGTGGGCTTTACTCAAAAGGAGGTATAGATATTAAAAATAAAAATTATAATTGATACGGTATTAAAACGAAAAATGTTTCATAACTTAAATGAAATAATTTTGGTATTATATCAAAGAGTTACTATTTTTAATAGTAAATTTATACTTTTGAAGAGAAAAATTATACCTGATTCAAGAAAGTCTATGATTGATTATGAATCCCTCAATCAATTATAACTTAGCTCATATAAGTTATAACTCAATTTTAAAAGTTCTAATTTTTATAATCTATGACAATATTTTAGAATTGAACATACATTCACAAGTAATAATTTAGACCTTAAAAAATTATAAATAAAATATTAATTTTTTTTGTTTATTAGATAATATTTGGTATTATTAGTACATTTAAAAAGTAATCATTTTTTTAAAACCTTAATAATTGTCTAATCCAATTATCTCATATTAAATTTATTTTTTTATTATTTATCCAATTACATACATTTTTACTCTTGCCACCATCACCACCAAGTCCACCACCACCACCACTGACTAAACCTAATCACCACAAAAGTGCATCTACCACCTAACATATCCAAACACGATCGACGCACAGAGAGAGACAGACAGAGATTGAGTGAAACCACCACCCCATGAAAAACCACCTCCGTCTCCATCACTAAAACCACCACCTAGCCAAAACTTGTCATCAACCATCTCTGTACATAGCCCTTCTCTTCCACAACATCGCCACTATTACATTGCCACCAACTAAGTAACACGCACCAGCAATCACCGCCATCACTGCCACCACAGAAATGCCTTAGAACTGCAAAACAAAGAGAGGCAGTTAGGGTTTCAAAATTACCCACCATCGCTTCAAATCTAAGAGACGAAGATATGGGACATAGGTTTTTAAAAATCATTGTTGTCCTTTCGATATCTCAAATTTTTTAAGTTTTCAACCCTTTTGATTTTTTCTGCAATTTTGGGTTGATTATCTATAATTTTGGGTTAGCTAGTTCTTTTACTGAAGATTGTTGCAGCGGTGGAGAAAGAAGACGGATGATTCCAAGCTAGTTCTTTGCCTTGGAGAGAGAGTTAGAGAGAGACCGAGAGTACTGGAAACGGTGGGTGTAGAGGACGACGAAGGTTAGGTTGGGGTTAGGGATGGGCTTGGGGTTTGGTTTGAGTTTGTGTTAAAGAAAGAGGTAAAATAGTCTTTTATTAAGATAATTAACTCTGTCTAATAATCAGAGTCTTAGTGTTATTTTTAAAGAGATGTCAGTATAATAAAACTAAATGTTAGCGGGTGTAAGTACAATTTACACATTACTCAAATTATAATATTCAATACAATACCATGGGTACCGTAGAACAAGGATTGAGAGAAAAAAAAATGTACACCACAACCAAGTTGGCTCTTCGTTCAAACATGGAGACAGCTAGAAAGATGCCACCGGATAGGATCTGTCTCTCTCTCTCTCTAAGGAATTGTTTTTTTTTTTATCCAAGATAATCTAGAAACAGATGGCAAAGTTATATGATAGATTTGTTGTGTTGTATTATTTCATGTAGGGTCTTGCTTTGGATTGCTTGAATGATCTAGTAATGGGTTCTTTTTGGATTCGCATAACTAAAAGATTCCAATCACCTGTCATTTACATTTTGCTGAAACTATGGCTTAAAATATTTGAAAGAAATATGGGGGATTGCATATAATTTTTAGCTTTTAAAGTTTATAGTTTATTAGAGGTAACTCGTATCCGAAGATATGATAGAATGTGAATAATATTGAAAGGACTATTCGTAACTAATAAATTAATATATTTGACACAGTTGAATAGAGTTATTGAAGTCTACAAAAAAAAAAAAATTATACAGTGAATAAAGAAAAAAAAAAGTGTTGTAGAGTTATACGCGTTGGGTACATGGTATTTTCCGTCCATCATTCTAACGGTAGTTAGCACGGAGGATTATATTAGTTCAATGTTTGAACTTTAGATACAAAATGGACGAAATTAAAATTTTAAGGATCAAAATATAATAAAGAGCAAATTTAGAGGACTATTAGTGTAATTTACCCTACCAATAATTACTTGCCCTGTACGAAGGGCTCTAAGTCCTTCCACCCAGAAAAGGCAAAAATATTTTAGTCACGTGTGCTATTTCCAATATAAATAAAATAGGGGAAGGTTTGAGTTACACTCTTTCTAGTTTATCATATTTTATAAGGGTATTTTTTTTATTTTTTAAAATCTTCACTAACACCCCTTATTAGATTAAATGTGTTAATTAAAATGCACTTTTACTAAATTGTCAATGTATTTTAGGAAAAACTTTATCCACATTTTTTTAGATAAACATATTTTCAATGAGACCTTCACTATTTTCTAAATTTTTTTAGGTATTAAAATTGAGTCAATTAAAATTCAATTCGACTTGATTAAAATTTATTTTTTATGTATTAAAATTAAGTCAATTAAAAATTATAATTTCTTACTTATTAAAATTTTAATCAATTAAAAATATATACGAGACTCAAATCAAATTTTTATCAACTCGCATTAAATTTTAATTTGCCCAATTTTGATACATAAAAAAATATAAAATTTCGTCTACTCAAATTTTAATACATAAAAAATAAATTTTAATCAACTTGAATCGAATTTAAATAAATAAAAAAATATAAGTTTTAATCCTTTCAAAGAGAATTTTATTTAGGGATAACAGCTCAAGTAGAGGTCAAATCGGATCGAATTTTAATACATAAAAAAGACTTTTAATAGGCTTGAATTTTAATACGTAGAAAAAATAAAATTTAATCAACTTGAATCAAATTTTAATACATAGAATTTTTTTTTAATCTGCTCAAATTTTAATATGTAAAAAAAATAAATTTCAATTGAATTTTATGTAGGAAGATTGTTTAGGGTGCATATAAGGACAATTTTAGTATTATAGATAATTTATATTTGTTATAAATTTTGGTTTAATGGTAGGGGTGTCAGTGATATTAAATATAAACTAGAAGGGGTGTTATTGATATTTTTTATAATAGAAGGGGTGTTCTTGAAAATAAGATAAATTAGAAGAGATGTAACTAATTTTTTTTCATAAAACAAATAGGAGCGGCTCAAGCCAATTTGAGGTCTAAAGCGGAAACATTAAAGGCATATTTTTTTATTTTTAGTATTATTTTTTAAAAAAAAAATAATTTTTTAACACCCCAAAACCCACCCTGGGACGACATTACAAATTAAAAACTATTCACATCATGAGAGCAACGAATAAAATCCATCGATAAGTCAATTTTATTCATCATTTGTAATATCCACAACATTATCCCAAAAGAATAGACCAAGTTATGACCGTTACATCCAAAAAAAATATGTCATGATATGACAATTATATTCCAAAAGAATTAAAGTTAACTTGCAGCGGAATAACAAAAGGTTAGACCTCACTTGGTCTCAAAAATGAATTATCCTACTCTAGCATATAGGAGAGTTTAACTCTAAGGATCCACCTCGGGATCCATGTGCCCGTCTAGCGGAACTTTCCAATGCATCTGTCCCTCAACTTCGACCTCCTCATCTAGCACGTAATCTGAAAAATGTATTGTATGTAGGAGGTGAACACTTAGCTCTGTAGCCACATTTCTCCCAAACTCGAATAAAGTTTTGAAATATATAAAACGATGCGGTTTTATTTTACCAAATATCGCATATAATTTTAAAATAAAATAGTGACATTTAAACTGATTTCAGGTTATCGCAATAAAAATAAATTAAATAAAGAGTAAAATCAAGTTACAAATAATAAGTCATTTCCAAAGATAAACCATTTCTAACAAGTTTTAGTGGAATCCCATACTTCCAACAAATTATTGTAGAAACCAGTTACCCTTAGTCATAATAAATCATCATCAATAAAATCACGTATAAATTCATATTCCCAAATGCATCTATATCTCAAGTATGTTGGTCGGTTCTCAAGAATCTACACAATGGCTCTACCTCGTTCACCATCACAACCAAATTACAAACCATTTTAGGAAGGGCATGTACCATCTCAATGACATTTACGAAATCCTCCCAAGAAACTAGTATACTAACTAGTTTCCTCGGCCTTCGTAAACAATAGTGGTTGCATTCCCAAATAACAACCCACTACAAGTGTTAGGAAAGTATCTTACTCTCACTGGGATAGACTAACTTCTAACATTCTACAACAGTTTTTCGAAGGTAATTCAAGTGCATCACAACATACCATACAAGAGATGTAAATACCCACAAATTATCTCAATTGACAAACAATTCAAAAAACCCCAAATTTCATAGACATTTGCCCAATGGTGTAATTCAAGAACAGTGAACAAGAGATCCTCTAATATGCCATTTTTGTTGTTCAATATAAAACCCTAAGGTTTTGAAATCAAGAACAAAGGAAGAATCAAGAGAAAAGTCTATTCCTCTTGACAACTAGGGTTTGAGATAAGAAAATGAAGTTTAAGGGTTATTCAACCATGGTTTTGTTGAAAACATTGTAATATTTGAGAGAATAGCAAGAAACAAACATTTCATAATATATATATAAGATTTATGAGCAAAACATACATATATATAAATCCTAACCTCAATGAACAAGAATGGAAAAAAACTCCTACATTGATTCCTTAGTTTGTGAAGAAGATGAAGGATTGGTATTCTTGAAGTGTAAATCTCATGATCTTGTGTTTTTCTCTTCCTTTCTTCCTTTCTAAGGTTTTCTAAGGTTAGACACGTTAAAATGGGGCTAAAAGAGACGTCTTAGTGTATTTATAGGGCAAAAATAGACCACAAATCGCTACTTTAAAATGTCAGATTTTTTTCGACAGTACCAATACACAGTACTGGTACGATACAGTACTGATACGGTAAACTATCTGGACCTCGGGGTACCGGTACGGTTTGTCCAGTTTTGCCTATTTTCGTTGTTTTTCATTTCCAATCTTTTTCAAACCCTTCCAAAACCAACATAAACTTACACAACCTACATTAGTGCATCAAACATAGTTTGTATAAGTTCCATTACAAGCTTTTTCATATATTCACAAGCTAAAACTAAATTTTTAACTAATATTTACAATATTAACATTTCATATAGTTACAACCTATATGATTCATCCTTACGTTATTACATATATTAAATTACTAAACAATTTTATCATTATATTACTATAAATCTGTGGGGGTTTACAAATTTATTTTTAATTTTTTATGTGAGAGGAAGACAAAAAAAGGATGTGTTAATGTTGTCGAGAAAGATATTTCAACTTTTATTTTTTATTTTTTTTTACCGCAGAGAGAGGGGGTGAGAGTAAATATGAGTTGACTTTTGAGTATTTTTTTAATTTCTAAGTTTTTAATATTATGGATTAGGTTATAAACCAAAATTATTGCAATAAATTTTTTGATTGGATTTAATTTTTTAGGATTTTTTTATAGGGTTGAAAATTTAATGATTTTTTTTTATGGGCTAGTGATTTACCTAAAAATTTGGGGAATAAATCTCATTTTTTTTTCTATATTGTTGGGCTGACCCTGAAAACAAATAATGTATTCAAAGAATAACATGGACAAAAAATTAACCCCAAGAATTAGTTTAGTGGTAGCTTAACCACCTAATAAACCTCTTATGAGGGGTAGTTAAGGGTTTGAATATGCAACAAAGCATAATTGTTTGGAGCCACCGTCCATATATTTACTAAATTGTATGAAAAGACGGCTTTGTACAATGTCCAATAATAGTCCGGTATATAAGCAAAATAGTATTACTATGACTATTTGGACATCTAAAATATCAAAAAAAAAAAAAAAGAATGGATAGAAAATATTATGTTATGGTTGTTGCAATATAATCCATATAATAAAGAAATTTACAATTCAAATCTCAAAAGATAAATAAAATAACTTTTGCTATTCGTGGTTAAGATCTCTTTAAATTTTATTTTAAAGTTAATCTAACGGCTAACATTAATTTCCTAAATTTAATAGGAAAAATATGTCCTGAAGGGTGTGTTTTGAGTAATTTTTTAAAAGTACTTTTATAAAATATTTCTCATATATACTTAAAAAAAAATATTATTTGAAACCGCCTTACCACTACCTTTATAACCC
>CM042197.1:4661129-4674585 GCA_023539305.1 Ilex asprella
GCATTTTGTTTGTGCTGTTATCTTTTTAAATCAGATATGGGAGAACAATCAAGTGGTGAAACCTTTGTTAGCTCGGGCTTTTCAAATTGGAAGAAAATAGGAAGTTTCAAATGCATGTTGGAGGAGTTAATAGTTCTCATAACTAAGCTTGGAGAAAATGTCAAGATTTATTAAATCCTAAGCAAAGTATTGAAGCTATTTTCTTCAAACAGTCAGACCAAGCTCGTAGTGAGTACAGAACCCGATTGAATGCATCAATTGATTGTATTCGATTTCTTCTAAGGCAAGGGCTTGCATTTCGTGGTCACAATGAATCTAAGAATTCAAGTAATCAAGGAAACTTCCTTGAGCTACTTAGATTTCTTGCGGATCACAATGAGGATATTAAAGCTGTTGTGTTAAAAAATGCTCCTGAGAATCTCAAGTTGACTTCTCCCGAAATTCAAAAAGACATTGTAACTGCAGCTTCTATTGAAATGTGTAATGCTATTGTGACCCGTCTTGGTGATGCACTTTTTTCTGTTCTTATTGATGAATCACGTGACATATCAACAAAGGAGAAAATGGCTGTTGTGTTGCGATTTGTGGACAAAAAGGGACATGTAGTTGAACACCTTTTAGGTTTTGAACATGTTACTAATAGTAGTGCTATCTCACTTAAGGCCGCTGTAAAAGATTTATTTGCTAGACATGGGTTGAGCTTGTCAAGATTGCGCGGCCAAGGTTATGATGGGGCTAG
The DNA here is from genome assembly GCA_023539305.1 of Ilex asprella. Lineage (NCBI taxonomy): Eukaryota > Viridiplantae > Streptophyta > Magnoliopsida > Aquifoliales > Aquifoliaceae > Ilex > Ilex asprella. Next base: position 4,661,869 of record CM042197.1, read on the forward strand.
TAATATGCGAGGTGAGTTCAATGGTCTCAAGACACTTATAATGAAAGAGAATGAATATGCATATTATGTCCAATGTTTTTCGCATCAATTATAATTAGCTCTTGTGGCCGTTGAAAAAATCATATTCAAAGTGCAACTCTTTTCAACTTGGTTACTAATATTGTGATTGTTGTGGGAGCCTCATGTAAACGGCGAGATATTCTTAGGGAAAAACAAGTGACTAAAGTTATTGTGTTACTCGATAATTGAGAGCTTTCAAGTAGGCAATGCCTAAATCAGGAAACTAATCTTACACGTGCTTGTGATACACGTTGGGGATTCACATTATTATTCTTTGATCAGCTTGATTGATATGTTCTCATCAGTGGTTGATGTGCTTGATATGATTTCAGAAGATGGTATAAATGCAGAACAAAGAGGGGAAGCAAATGTTCTTTTGGATTTGCTACAATCTTTTGAATTTGTATTCAATCTTCATTTGATGAGAAGCATTTTAGGAATCACAAATGAGTTGTCGTAGGCATTACAAAGGAAAGATCAAGATATTGTGAATGTCATGACATTAGTTCATGTATCTAAGCAACGACTTCAAATGATGAGGGAAAGTGGTTGGAGTGGTTTTCTTGATGATGTCACATCTTTTTGTGAAAAACATGAGATAGTTGTTCCAAAGATGGATGATATCTTTAAAGCTAGAGGGAGGTCAAGACGTATTCAAGAAAAGACAAATTTGCATCGCTACCAAGTTGAGTTATTTTATACCGTCAGAGATATGCAACTTCAAGAGCTAAATAGTCGTTTTACTGAGTCAAACACTAATTTACTTCTTTGTGTGACATGTTTGAGTCCTTTTAATTCCTTCTTAGCTTTTGACAAAGAGAAATTGGTTCGGCTTGCCTAATTTTATCCAAAAAAAATTTCTTCAGTAGTGCTCATGATACTTTCTGATCAGCTGGATAATTATATTATTGATATGCGCTCTAATATTGAGTTTTCAAATTTGTTAGGGATTGGAGATCTTGCTCAAAAAATGGTTGAGACGAAAAAACACGTGGTATATCCATTGGTCTACTTACTTGTGACATTGACATTGATCTTGCCAGTTGCGACTGCCACAGTAGAGAGAGCATTTTCAGCTATGAAAATTGTAAAGAATCGATTGCGTAATCGAATGGGCGATCAATGGATGACAAATAACTTGATTGTATACATAGAGAATGACATTTTTTATTACATTGATAATGATGTTATCATGCAACGCTTTCAAAATATGAAATCACGTCGTGGTCAATTGTAAAAGACTATAGTTAGTCTCATTTTTTATAAAAGGGTCTAATTAGAGCCTTATTTTGTAGATTTGTTGTTGTTATTTTTGTACCCCATGTATATCAGTTTTTGACTCTTTTGTCAATAAATTACAAAGTGCGCACAATTTGCCCTCTTAATTGAATTTATTAGGCGCACTTGACTTGAAGAAATAATTTTACTATTGTATCTCTAATTTTTATTATTTGAATAAATATTTTTTTATAATTTTTATAGATTATTTTACAATTAAAAATTTTATTATATTTGCGAGTAATTTATCACATTTATAAACGTTTTGACCATTATTGTGAGTATTTTTATTATATTTATGGTAACTAGTAGGGACGTACGTGCGTTGTACATAGACCACAATGGTTTACAATTTTGATAAGAAACAAAACTTATTGATTGATTAAATGAAAATAATTTGGATCTTGATTTTTATTTGATAGGGGATTGTAGATTATAAAATTTACAATTTATGCCCATAAAAATAGATGGTAAATAAAGTGATAATCTCTAATATTGTGAGCTGCATATGTTCACATTATTTTAGTTCAACTAAAAATAGGATTGGGTGCAGCATACTGCTCATGTTACCAAAATTGTTAATACCATTGTGTTCCCGATCTCTTTCAAAAAAAAAAATGCAAATATGATAGACTTATGGACATTTCTAAAACATATACCAACACACCAAAAAAATCATAAGAAAACTTAAATTGCCAAAGGAGGGGGACAAAGCATAGAAACTATAACATGTGGATGTAAAATTGAGAACTTATTTTAGTTATGCACTCCAATAGAGGTGACTTATGAATCATGAACTTGAGTATAAAATTTCAATTGTGTCATAATAAACATGTCTTAAAATTAAACAAGCAAAAAGATAACTCCAGGGAGTTCATAGATATACTGATCAACATAAAAGAAAAGTTTATAGATATAATATCAAATAATATAGTGTGATTTCATAATAGTTGGTCGGCCACAAATATTCTTAACTATTTTAATTTACCTCTTGTTTTGTAGTTGCACCAATATACAAGTAAATCCTCTAGAAATTTTGTTTATAGAGGCTAATATGTTGTAGTAAAAGCCACTCGACAAGTTCTACCTACAAAATGTCAACCTTTAGATTTTGTCAACCAAAGAAAAACAATGTTATCTTAATACATAAGATTATAACACTAATATGCATAATAATATTGATTCCTTGGAACTGTAATTTGCTCATAAGTAGGAAAAATAAGAGATGATTATATCCCAACTCATTTTTTTTAAACGTATGTTTCGGTGTTGGTGTTGCGAATGCCCTTAAAAACCTCTAAATTTGTGTGCCAAATAAATGGAGGGAACAATTTACCCACAAATTGCATATGGGTGTTTGATTCATTGAAGAATCCGCCCAATAGAACCTCCATTTGGACTAAAAAGAAAATCGGAAAAATATAGTCTACTTTGTACTAACAATGAATACATCTATAGAGGAAAAAAATTGAGCATGCTAAATTGGAAACAACCATATAGTTTCTTATATGTTGGGTACAAGTGCTTTATAAAATAAAATAAAACATAATCGTAAATGCTTGATTTGTCCCCTTGAGGGTTTTCCTTATAAAGTCATTCAATAACAGATGCATACTAATGGGGTTAAGGAAGTACGATGATAAGTTGTGACAAATGGATGGTGTTACTGGTTTGACAATATATTTGTGTACCAACTAACCTTGGTCAAATACACTTTTACCTCAAACATGGAAGGATGATAAAATGATTTCTATAGAAATGATGATAAAATGATTCTATTAAAATTAAATTTGAGAAATTATTTAGAAATATTTCAACTTCAAATTTTTTCTTTAACTTTGTACCATGTGATGTAAAAGAAGTTGATTCATCATAAGCATGGAGCCCTAAAAGTCTGAAAATATAAGGGATACAAACAATCAATTAATCTACTAGTATGGTAAAACCCCAATGAAAGAATAATAGTAAGTCAATACCCTTGTTGAAAATGGGATCTCAAAGCAAATAGAGTACTTAAGAGAGAAATTGGATTGTTACCAAGTAAAGTTGTGATAAGTTTCGAAAGTTGTGATACGTGGCAAGTTTGTTTTCTTTCTATGTTCAAATGTCAGATCCTAGCTTTGCACATTGGGGAGCAAATTCTTCAATCTAGTTTTGCAGCTCAACAACTACCTTATGTAGAACACCATATTGACAACCCAATTTTGTAACCTTTTTTTATATATATTCTCACAAAAATACTATATGGACATGGCATTTGTTGTCACAAATAATGATTTAAAATTTTGGAATATTGAGGATTTTATTATGGATAAGGTATGAAGAGTTCATCAAACTTTTATACATGCACCCAAACATCAAGAAAATTTGTTTGTCAAACTTGTATACATGCACCAAATGTCGAGAAAAAAATAACATTTAAACACACCAAATTCGTAAATATTTTTCCTTCTCGAATCAATGTACGTTGAGGTGCTTCAAGAACATGTGGTTCAAGATTTACCTCTGCACGTGCTCATAAACCTGTTGAACAAAAGAGAATTTTCCAATCAAATCCATGAAAATGAAAACTAACACAACATAGTTGAAATTATTAAAAAACAACATGCTCTTACAAAAACTATAAGATCACAAACATTCACGTAAAATTTGTTGATAGAGAAGACTTGCGAGAGATTGGAGGACAGAGAAAATGGCAAGCTTAAGGTGGAAAAGGAAAGAGTAGTTGTGGGAAACAATGAGTTGTAGTAGATGCATTAGGACTCTGTAACGTACATTAATATTAATTGAAGACCAAAGGGCATAAATGATATAATTGGCTTTATAATGATAATTATGGGTAAATGAAAAGATTAAAGAGAGTAAAAGACATAACTTTAGAAGTGGTATAGATATACAAATATAAATATAGATAGTAAGATTGCAATGCCTTTACTTAAATTTTTAATTATGAATAAAGGAATTCAAAAGTTTTTTAAAATATTGATTGACATTTAAAAGTAATATTGATATAGATAAAATATAAAACAGTAGCTCAAAAATCACAATCACAATTAATATAGCATTAATGTTCTATTCTAACTCTAAAAAGATAATATAGACATTAACTATATTATTAGGGTTAATATAGTCAAATAAAAGTTTTTCACTTTTTTTGTCACATTTTAAAGTAGTATAGATTATTTTTACTAATTTTCTTTGATACAAAAAAAATTATCACATGTGTGGGTATTTTTATTATGTTTGTGAGTATTTTTATCACATTTTTAGATATTTTTATCACTATTGCGGTAACTATTTTTGTCATTTTTTGGGATATCACAACAATAGTAAAAGAACCCATAAATATATTATCTTTTTTTTTAATTTCTTTGTGTCCATGTATCTTGAATGTGGATATAATCTTTATAATTTTTAAAAAAATATATATTTATGGTCTTTAGTTTGGTTTTATTGGGAAGAAAACCAAATAAAAAAAAAAGCGTGTGAAACTATTTTTTTGACTGTTTTAATTAATAGTGGTTTATCTATAATTTCAAACAGGACAAGTTTTAATAAAATCAGTTGTCAGTTTCAAACAGATTCATTTAACGGTCATTACCATCCATTTCAAAATCATTCGCATTATACTGTATTTTCAGATACGAATTATCCAAAATATTCTATAAAACATTTCATGCATTCTTTGATAGGAAATTTCAACTTACACAAAACTTCAAAGTTGGGTCCATAAATCCTATAGTAAAGACCCACTAGAAATGGCGTTAAATTGAGAGACAAACTATGCAAGCTGACATGTTTAATTTTTTTTTTGTACATTCTAGTTTTATGGTGTGAAATTACTTTTATAGTTACATTTGAAATGTTTTGGTTTTTGCTATTTTTCACATGAATAGATAATATTGGCGAAGGCAACGAAGAAGACAATAGAGTCATGATGGAAGTTTATTATGAGTATGCATATTTATATAATAAAGCACATAACAATTTGAATTTTTATCTCTTAAATATTTTTTCACCTAAAAATAACACAATTCATTTCTATCACATGTTCAATAATTTAATATTTAATTAAATTTTAATTAATATAATTTTTATTTCAAACATTATCCGTATACGATAATATACATATTGAAAAATTTTAATATAGGGGGATCAATTTTTTAGACCTTCGAATTTTATGTTTTATCATGCCTTCAGGCACACCTTCATTGACGTACTTGAAAGTGTCTGCGGGAGGAACAGAAGCTTCTGAAATGGAAGAAAACGTTTGGATAAAGAGAAATAGAAATGAAAGAGAAAGTGAAAGAGAAGAAGACATCTTGGCCACTTGCTTGTTGTGGTGTGCCATTGGTCGAGCACTTGGTGTGCATATTTATAGAAAGTGGAAGGGTCAATATATCTCGGTGAAATTATCGAATTTTATAAAGTAGCAGTAGTATGTATACATAGAATGATGAGATATCTGGTCATAAACGGTGTGCCCTAAGTGGTGGCTTTTTTTTTTTCTTTTTTTTTAATCGATAAGTATATTTTGATTAATTATCTCCGCAATTCGATAAAAAATAAATTATTCACGCCTAAACTTGAATATTCATGAGAGTCTAGCCTCAAAAAATTGCTAAAATTTAAATTCAGATCGTCTCATTGTTATTATTACTTGAACTATTCATTGAAATTAAATATAATTAATTTAAATTATTAATATAATAATATATTAAATTATAGAGTCTTAATGAATAAGCCCAAGAGTTAAGATCACAACAAACAATGTCACAACTAACTCATTGAATTTATAAGTTATATCAATTTTTTAAGTTCCAATAAAATTAATAGTTGGCTTTGATTGTTTTTGAATCGATCAAAATTACTAGTCATTTTAAGCGACACCCTACTCCATTGTCATTCACTTTTTGTGGGCCATAGGGAAAAGTAAAAAAAAAAAAGTAAAAGGTCAAAAAGTGCTAAGTTTTATATAAAGTGATAAATGAACCTAAAGGTGTAGGCTCCCCAAAATTTTGTGGGCTTTACTCAAAAGGAGGTATAGATATTAAAAATAAAAATTATAACTGATATGATATTAAAACTAAAAATGTTAGATGATCCAAATAAAATAATTTTGATATTGTACCAAAGAGTTACTATTTTTAATAGTAAGTTTATACTTTTGAAGAGAACAATTATACATGATTCAAGAAAGTCTACGATTGATTATGAGTCCCTCAATTAATTATAACTTATCTCGTATAAGTTATAACTCAACTTTAAAAGTTTTAATTTTTATAATCTATAGCAATATTTTTGAATTGAACATACATTCACAAGTAATAATTTAGACCTTAAAAAATTATAAATAATATATTAAATTTTTTTGTTTAGTAGATAATATTTGGTACTATTAGTACATTTAAAAAGTAATTTTTTTTAAAACCTTAATAATTGCCTAATCCAATTATCCCATATTAAATTTATTTTTTTATTATTTATCTAATTACATACATTTTTACTCTTGCCACCATCACCACCAATTCCACCACCACCACCACTGACTAAACCTAATCACCACAAAAGTGCATCTGTCACCTAACATATCCAAACACCATCGACACAGAGAGAGAGAGAGACAGATCAAACAGACAGAGATTGAGAGAAACCACATCCCCATGGAAAACCACCTACATCTCCATCACTAAAACCACCACCTAGCCAAAACTCATCATCAACAATCTCTGTACATGGTTCTTCTCTTCCACAACATCGCCACTATTACATTGCCACCAACTAAGTAACACGCACTAGCAATCACCGCCATCACTGCCACCACAAAAATGCCTCAGAACTGTAAGACAAAGAGAGGCAGTTAGGGTTTCAAAATCACCCACCATCGCTTCAAATCTAAGAGACAAAGAGATGGGACTTAGGGTTTCAAAAACCATTGTCGTCCTTTCGATATCTCAAATTTTTTAAGCTTTCAATCCTTTTGATTTCTTCTGCAATTTTGGGTTGATTATCTATAATTTTGGGCTAGCTAGTTCTTTTACTAAAGGTTGCTGCAGTGGTGGAGAAAGAAGACGGATGATTTCAAGCTAGTTCTTTGTCTTGGAGAGAGAGTTAGAGAGAGAACGAGGGTACTGGGAACGGTGGGTGTAGAGGACGACGAAGGTTAGGTTTGGGGTTAGGGATGGGGCTTGGGGTTTGGTTTGAGTTTGTGTTAAAGAGAGGGGTAAAATACTCTTTTATTAAGATAATTAACTCCATCTAATAATCAGAGTCTTAGTGTTATTTTTTAAATAGATGTCAGTATAATAAAAATAAATGTTAGTGGGTGTAAGTACAATTTACACATTACTCAAATTATAATATTCAATACAATACCATGGGTACGGTAGAACAAGGATTGAGAGACAAAAAAATGTACACCACAACCAAGTTGGCTCTTCGTTCAAACATGGAGACACCTAGAAAGATGCCACCGGATAGGATCTCTCTCTCTCTCTCTCTCTCTCTAAGGAATTGTTTTTTTTTTTTCCAAGATAATCTAGAAACAGATGGCAAAGTTGATAGATTTGTTGTGTTGTATTATTTCATCTAGGGTCTTGTTTTGGATTGCTTGAATGATCTAGTAATGGGTTCTTTTTGGATTCGCATAACTAAAAGATTCCAATCACCTGTCATTTACGTTTTGCTGAAACTATGGCATAAAATATTTGAAAGAAATATGGGAGATTGCATATAATTTTTAGCTTTTAAAGTTTATAGTTTATTAGGGATAACTCGTATTCGAATATATGGCACAATATGAATGATTTTGAAAGGACCGTTCATAACTAATGGATTAATATATTAGACACAGTTGAATAGACTTATTGAAGTCTACCAAAAAAAAGTTATATAGTGAATAGAGAAAAAAAAAGTGTTGTAGAGCTATACGCGTTGGGCACATGACATTTTCCGTCCATCATTCTAACGGTAGTTAGCACGAAGGATTATATTAGTTAAATGTTTGAACTTTAGATAAAAAATTGATGAAATTAAAATTTTAAGGATCAAAATATAATAAAGAGCAAATTTAGAGGACTATAGGCGTAATTTACCCTACCATTAATTAGTTGCCCTGTACGAATGGCTCTAAATCCTCTCACCCAGAAAAGGGAAAAATATTTTAGTCACGTGTGCTATTTCCAACACAAATAAAATAGGGGAAGATTTCAGTTACACTCCTTCTACTTCATTATATCTGCAAGGATGTCTTTTTAATTTTTTAAAATCTTCACTAACACCCCCTATTAGATTAAATGTGTTAATTAAAATGCACTTTTACTAAATTGTCAATGTATTTTAGGAAAAACTTCATCCACATTCTTTTAGATAAACATATTTTCAATGAGACCTTCACTATTTCCTAAATTTTTTTAGGTATTAAAATTGAGTCAATTAAAATTCAATTCGACCTAATTAAAATTTTTTTTTATGTATTAAAATTAAGTCAATTAAAAATTATAATTTATTACTTATTAAAATTTCAGTCAATTAAAATTCTATTTGAGGCTCAAATCAAATTTTAATCAACTCGCATTAAATTTTAATTTGCCCAATTTTGATACATAAAAAAATATAAATTTTAGTTTACTCAAATTTTAATACATAAAAAATAAATTTTAATCAAGTTGATTCGAATTTAAATAAATAAAAAAAATATAAGTTTTAATCGTCTCAAAGAGAATTTTATTTAGGGATAACAGCTCAAGTACAAGTCAAATCGGATTGAATTTTAATACATAAAAAAGACTTTTAATAGGCTTGAATTTTAATAAGTAAAAAAAATAAAATTTAATAAACTCGAATCAAATTTTAATACATAGAAAAAAAATTAATCAGCTCGAATTTTAATATGTAAAAAAATAAATTTCAATCGAATCAAATTTTAATCGAATTGTATGTAGGAAGATTGTTTAGGGTGTATGTAAAGACAATTTTAGTATTATAGATAATTTATATTTATTATAAATTCTGGTTTAATGGTAGGGGTGTCAGTGATATTAAATCTAAACTAGAAGGGGTGTTATTGATGTTTTTTATAATATAAGAGGTGTTCTTGAAAATAAGATAAATTAGAAGGGATGTAACTAATTTTTTTCATAAAACAAATCTGAGTGGCTCAAGCCAATTTGATGTCTAAAGCAGAAACATTAAACGCATATTTTTTTATTTTTAGTATCGTTTTTTTTTAAAAAATAATTTTTTAACACCCCAAAACTCACCCCTGGGACGGCATTACAAACTAAAAACTATTCACATCAGGAGAGCAATTAATAAAATCCATCGATAAGTCAATTTCATTGATCATTTGTAATATCCACAACATTAATCCAAAAGAATAGACCAAGTTATGAACGTTACGTCCAAAAAAAATATGTCATGACATGACAATTATATCCCAAAAGAATCAAAGTTAACTTGCAGCGGAATAACAAAAGATTAAACCTCACATGGTCTCAAAAATGAATTATCCTACTCTAGTACATAGGAGAGTTTAACTCTAATGATCCACCTCGGGATCCACGTGCCCGTCTAGCGGAGCTTCCCAGTGTATCTGCCCCTCAACTCCGACCTCCTCATCTAGCACGTAATCTGAAAAATGTATTGTATGTAAGGGGTGAGCACTAAGCTCTGTAGCCATATTCCTCCTAAACTCAAATAAAGTTTTGAAATATATAAAACAATACGGTTTCATTTTACAAAATATTGCACATAATTTTGAAATAAAACAGTGACTTTAAAACTGATTTTAGGTTATCGCAATAACAATAAATTAAATGAAGAGTAAAATCAAGTTACAAATAATAAGTCATTTCCAATGATAAACCATTTCCAACAAGTTCGGGTGGAATCTCATACTTTCAACAAATTATTGTAGAAACCAGTTACCCTTAGTCATAATAAACTATCATCAATAAACTCACGTATAAATTCATATTTTCAAATGCATCTATATCTCAAGTATGTTGGTCGTTTCTCAAGAATCTACACAACGCCTCTGCCTCGTTCACTCATCACAACCAAATCATAAACTATTTTTGGAAGAACGTGTACCATCCCAATGACATTTATGAAATCCTCCCAAGAAACTAATATACTAACCATTTTCCTTAGCCTTCGTAAACAATAGTGGTTACATTCTCAAACAACAACTCACTACAAGTGTTAGGAAACTATCTCACCCCCACTGGGATAGACTAACTTCTAACACTCTACGATAGTTTTTCGAAGGTAATTCAAGTGCATCACAACAAACCATACAAGAGATGTAAATACCCACAAATTATCTCAATTGACAAACAATTCAAAAAACCCCCAATTTCATGAACATTTGCTCAATGGTGTAATTCAAGAAAAGTGAACAAGAGATCCTCTAAAATGCTATTTTTGTTGTTCAATATAAAGCTCAATGGTTTTGAAATCAAGAACAAAGGAAGAATCAGGAGAAAAGTCTATTCCTCTTGAAAACTAGGGTTTGAGATAAGAAAATAAAGTTTAAGGGTTATTCAACCATGGTTTTGTCGAAAACATTATAATATTTGAGAGAATAGCAAGAAACAAATATTTCATAGCATATATATAAGATTTGTGAGCAAAACATACATATATATAAACCATAACCTCAATAAACAAGAATTGAAGAAAACCCCTGTCTTGGTTCCTTAGTTTGTGAAGAAGATGAAAGTTTGGTATTCTTGAAGTGTAAATCTCATGATCTTGTGTTTTTCTCTTCCTTTCATCCTCTCTAAGGTTTTCTAAGGTTAGATACGCTAAAACGGGGTTAAAAGAGACGTCCCAGTGTATTTATAGGGCAAAAATAGACCACAAATCGTGACTTTAAAATGTCAGATTTCTTTCGGCAGTACCGGTACGATACAGTGTCGGTACGATAAACTCTTTGGACCTCGGGGTACGGGTACCCAGTACCAGTACGGTTTGTCTAGTTTTGCCTATTTTCACTGTTTTTCATTTTCAATCTTTTTCAAACCCTTCTAAAACCAACATGAACTTATACAACCTGCATTTGTACATCAAACATAGTTGGTATAAGTTTCATTACAAACTATTTCATATATTCACAAGCTAAAACTAAGTTTTTAACTAATATTTACAATATTAACATTTTATATAGTTATAACCTATATGATTCATCCCTACGCTATTACATATATTAAATTACTAAACAATTTTATCATTATATTACTATAAATCTGTGGGGTTTTACAAATTTATTTTTAATTTTTTATGTGAGAGCAAGACAAAAAAAAGATGTATTAATGTTGTCGAGAAAGAGATTTCAACTTTTATTTTTTATTTTTTTTACCGCAGAGAGAGAGAGAGAGTGAGAGTAAATATGAGTTGACTTTTGAGTATTTCTTTAATTTCTAAGTTTTTAATGTTATGGATTAGATTATAAATCCAAATTATTGCAATAAAATTTTTGATTGGATTTAGTTTTTTGGGTTTTTTTTTTGTAGGATTGAAAATTTAAAGAATTTAATTTTTTTTGTGGGCTAATGATTTACCTCAAATTATGGAGCTTTATAAAAATTTGGGGCATAAATCTCATTTTTTTTATACTGTTGGGCAGACCCTAAAAACAAATAATGTATTCAAAGAATAACATGGACAAAAAATTAACCCCAAGAGTTAGTTTAGTGGTAGCTTAACCACCTAATAAACCTCTTATGAGAGGTAGTTAAGGGTTTGAATATCTAACGAAGCGTAATTGTTTGGAGCCACCGTCCATATATTTATTAAATTGTATGAAAAGGCGGCTTTGTACAATGTCCAATAATAGTCCAGTATATTAGCAAAATAGTATTACTATGACTATTGGGTCATCTAAAATATCAAAAAAAAAAAAAAGAATGTATAGAAAATATTAGGTTATGGTTGTTGCAATATAATTTATATAATAAAGAAACTTACAATTCAAATCTCAAAAGATAAACAAAATGACTTTTGTTATTCGTGGTTGAGATCTCTTTAAATTTTATTTTAAAGTTAATCTAACGACTAACATTAACTTTCTAAATTTAATAGGAAAAATAGGCCCTGAAGGGTTTGTTTTGAATAATTTTTTAAAAGTACTTTTATAAAATATTTCTCAAATGTACTTAAAAAAAAATAGTATTTGAAACTTCCATACCACTGCCTTTATCACCCCCATCCCATCACCACAACTTCAACTGTCGTCATCGCTGTCGCTGCCCCCACCACCACTCCACCGCCATTATCATCGTCGCCACCACCACCACCATCACCACCATTATCCCACCACCGCCACCATTATCGTAGCTGCCACCGCCACCCCTATCGCAGCCCTCGTCGCCACCA
>CM042197.1:4676736-4744889 GCA_023539305.1 Ilex asprella
CACACACACACACGAATATCATACGAATTTAAATATATTATGATTTTATTAACATAAATTTATAAAATATAACGAATTAATGTTAGATCCATTTAACTGGTAATATGAGGAGAAAATGAATATTCTATATTTCATTTTATCTTTTAATCTAATATTGGCTAATTTATATTTATTGAATATTTTTTTAATAATACAAATATTAAACACAAACATGACATGAACTAAAATGATAAGACTCATATATGACACAATTCAAAATGACACAACCCTGATATTACAACGCAACTCAATTGACATTTAGCACTGTTGTGGTACTGAAAAAGTGTTAATGATATTCACAAATGTAATAATTTTTTTTTGTACTGATAAATGTGATAAAAATAATTATTTCAACATTGATAAAAAGATCTACAACAGTAATAAAAATACCACAAATAATAAAATTTAGAGATACAGTACCAAAATAACATAAATCCAAAATGATGAACTTGATTACCAGTTGTCACCCCCAAATACCACGAATTATTTACAAATGTACAACCATTTTCTAATAGATTTACCAATTTATGGTAATTTTGAATATATTTATTAATATACAACATTTTTAAAAAGTGGAGTTAGCAAATCCATTTTCGAAGGAACTTTATCAAAAGTTTAAAAGCGAATTTATTTACTCGGCTTTTAAAAAATGTTATAGATTGATAAATAAATTTAAAATTATTTAAAAATTTATTTAAAAATAACTGTATATTGATAAATAATCTCAAATACCACTCACTGAACCAGCTGTCTTCATTGATTTCAGTCTGAAGTATCTTACCAAAGAAATCTGATAAGAATTAAAGCGGAAGCAGCGTATGCTCTTTGGCTTGAACGGAGACAAAATGACATGTTAATTACATTCCAAATTTACTCCCAAACAATAAGACCGAATATTATTTTTAATTTTTATTGAGACCTAAATAATATGTAATAATGTTATATTAACTAAATTTTTGGACGAAATATTATTTAAAATTTTTATTAGAAACCAAATAATATAACACCAAATAAAAAAATTAATTTAACTATTAAATTTGATCTTAAAATTTAATCAGGATACCGTTACACTTACTCCAATGACGTGCATTGAATGGAGGTAGTTAAAGAAGATTGCTAACACAAGTTGCCAGTCAATAATACTATTGAAACTATAAAAACCCCTTCACGGTATTCTCCGATCTACCCACAAACATCAATAGTCCAATGGCTTATTTTCGCCTTCCATTTCTTGCCGTTCTCTTCATTTTCTTCTTGTTTGCCATAACCATTCAAGCCCAAGTTCCAGCCAACCAAACCTTCAAATTCGTAAATCAAGGCGAATTCGGAGAATATATAATCGAATACGATGCTAGCTACCGTAATATTGAAACCGATGTTTACCGTTTCTTCAGATTTCCCTTCCGCCTTTGTTTCTACAACACCACTCCTGATGCTTTTATTCTCGCTATTAGAGCTGGCATTCCCAGAGACGAGGACCTCATGCGCTGGGTTTGGGATGCCAATCGTAACCACCCTGTAGGCGAGAATGCCACCCTTAGCTTAGCGCAGGACGGTAATTTGGTTCTGGCCGAAGCCGATGGCCGGGTAGTATGGCAGACTAACACTGCCAACAAGGGTGTCACTGGCATTAGCATGGAACCTAACGGTAACCTAGTTCTTCATGATAAGAATGGGAGGTTCATTTGGCAAAGCTTTGACTATCCTACCGACACACTGCTGGTATTTTTAGAAATTTTGATACTCATGAAAATATCTGTAATTTTCAGTCAAAACATACAATTTGTAGATTTTATATTTGCATTATTCTTTACTTCTCTAGTGTTAGTTTTCTAACTTTCTACATGTTTTTCTACTGTTGTGACTATCATTTTTGTGGTCGATTAATTAGCCATATTAATAGGTTCAAAATTAGATCCATAAGGCATTGCTCTTCTATTTTTGGACACGATAAGGGATGAAGACAGTCTGTTTATTCATGCTTGAATTACATTATTGTGTTGCGTAATTGGGTACTTGATGGCTCAGCGTTTTGAAGCCCATTGTTATATTATATATATGTCGACTATTCATACTCCTTAAACTGTTCTAATAATCTGAAATTAACTTTTTTCTAACAGGTCGGCCAATCTGTTCGAATGAACAGATATAATAAGCTAATTAGTCGCACTTCTGATGCCGACGCCTCGGATGGGAAGTATAGTATGGTGCTAGGGAACGATGGATTAATCATGTATCTCAACAACTCTGGTCAGCTACTCATCTATGGTGGTTGGCCTGGTTCGAGCTTGGGAAGCATTGTAACTTTCGATGCAGTACCTGAAAACGAAAATGCTACCGCATATGAGCTTGTACTGGCCATCAACCAAGATGTACCACCACCAGGACATCGTCGGCGTCTTCTCCAGTCAAGGCCAATCGGTAATGGAGGACAATTAAACCTCAACAAGCTCAACTATAATGCAACCTACTCGTTTTTAAGACTTGGCTCGGATGGAAATCTAAGGGCCTATACTTACTATGACAAAGTAAGCTACCTGAGATGGGAAGAGAGCTTTGCTTTTTTCTCCAGTTACTTTGTCCGAGAATGTGCGCTGCCGTCAAAGTGTGGCTCATATGGATTGTGTCAGAGGAGGATGTGTGTGGCTTGTCCAAGCCGTAAAGGCCTTTTGGGGTGGAGCGAGAGTTGTGCGCCGCCACAGTTGCCTCCGTGTAAGAGCGGAGCTATTGTGGAATACTATAAGATTGTGGGTGTGCAGCACTTCTTGGGCCCGTACATGGATGATGGGGAAGGTCCGATGAAGGTTGCAAAGTGCCGACAGAAGTGTGATAAGGATTGTAAGTGTGTAGGGTTCTTTTACAAGGAAGATACTTCTAAGTGCTTGCTTGCACCATTGCTTGGGACCCTAATTAGCGAAGTGAATACTTCTGTGGGATATATCAAGTATTCAAAGTAAGAGGACATTTGTTAGAAGTTTCGTGTTGACGCAGTTATGGTGGACATTACGGATTTAAATCACAAGAACAACCAATTCAAATGTAATATTTTAAAACAATCTCTGTATGTATGTTGAATAAATCATGAATAAATTGTACTAGGACTGCCAAGAATTTTATATCGAGTTTTCTCCATAAAGACCAATGAAAATATAATGCTTTACCGAAATTATTTATTATTTTTTTTTGTAATATTTTCTATGAAGTTTGTTGAAAAAGTGCACACGCTAATTAATTAGAGGCATTTTGTTTGGATATGCTTTGACATTTCGAAGCAGTGAAACATGAATCTAGAAGATTAATGGAGAAATTTTTTGGGGAAATGAAGAATCCCGAAACAACCCAAAAGGTTAGTCATGTATGGATGTTTGATAAATCGAATGAGATTCTGGAGAAACAACTTTCAGCGTGGTGTAGTAGTAGCCTATAAAATCTAAACTCTTACATCCACCATAGACAAAAACGTGGTAGGGCAAGAGAGACGCGACCAAGAGGACTCTTAATTAAATCGAGTTATTCAAGTTCGGTTTAAGTTTAATTTGTTCAAGTTCGACTCATTTTTTAAACAAGTCGAACTTGAATAATTTCAAACAAGTCCGACAGGTTCAGTTCGAACACGTTAAATTTGACTCGTTTATGTATAAATACTTGGGTTCAACTCTGGTTCAACTCGTTTTTGATTCGTTTAGAAAATAAGGTTTTTATATTTGATTAAGAAAATAATTTTTTAGACTCGGTTAATAAAACAAATTTTTTAGACTCGACACAAACTCGTTCAACAATTAGCCCTAGCAACAAGTTGACGTGGTGGTCAAGTCCACCCTTGAATGACAACAACTGCAAAATGTTGAAATTTTTTTATATTAGACTTACATTAATTAATAGTTAATTTTTAGTTTGCAAAAAACGAGTCGAATTTATAGTCCAATTGCAAGAGTCTAATATTGTTAAGTGATATATTTTAATGAATTTATGTATATTCTTTGAATTAATGTGGTTGAAACAGTAAAATTTAGACAGCCCATTAGATTTATTATAAATAGACATGTTAGGCTTCTCTTCAATTCACAACTTAATTTGATTTGTCCCATTGAGAGTCGTTTATTGCTTCGAAAAAAAAGTGAGAAAAAACCTTACCCTTCAACGTAAGAAACTCGAATATCGAATATCATGGTTCACACAAGTATGATCTAAACTTTATAATTTAGATATTCCAAATTTCATATACGAATTGTTAAAAATACTTACATGTGATATCATAACTTATCATATATAAATTTGAAACTCGATAAAAATTATATTACAATTTGGCTACTATTTTTTTTCTCTTTCGAGCACAATGTTTAATTTCGAGTCGTGACCATCGTTTAAACTTACGTTGAGATGGTTTGGCTCACAAAGTTGTCGCCGATAAATATCTACCCGAGAGTTGTTGCCGTGTGCCGTCGAAGATTTAACGTACAATTTGGGAAGTTTGGCAAGATTGAACAATATACCAGGGGCGAAGCTACTCTTTAATGTGTGGGGGCAATTGGCCCCGCCGACGGTTGGGAAGACTTTAATATGAAGTATAAATAAAATACTATTATGTCCAAGTTGTTTAAAAAATGTGCAATGACCTTTTTTTTTTTCTATGGTAAGTTAGTGGTTTTTTTTTTTGATCACTATTTCAAAGTTTATCGGGAAAGGGGTTAACGAGGTTCAAATTCACAATCTAAAAGTGTAACAACAAACTGATGTGGTCATTTGATCAATAGTTGATCCTCAGTTAGTGGTTTATTTACCCTTAATTCTGAAAGGAATGTTCATTTCGTTATTGAGTAAAGGAGATACGAAATGTTTCAACTTTGTATATATTGGAGGTTTGGAATTTTTTTAATACCACTTGATTAAGTTTTTTATTTATGTTTTTGTCTCCTCTAACTCTAACATATGATTCTATCTCCGCCCAGGACAATATAACCAAAAACTTTTCAAAAAGAAATCTAAACATTGGTGGGGGACCAAAAACTCCTAGTATGTAGAAAAATTGACTTTTATTGAATAATTCTATTCAATTAGTTTTACTATGTTGAATAAAGTAAACATTATAACAAATTTGTTTGCTTAGCCCATTTGGAAACCCAAAATATATGTTGGGTGGAATCTCTCTCATCTTAATGCAATTTTGATTGAATTGTAATAGGTTGTAGAGGGAGTTTGTATAACTCCAATCCTAGTCTTTAGTTGTTTACACAATGAATTTTTTTCGTTAATGTTATTGAGACATAATTTAAGGATATAATTTAAAAATTTAATGCATTATGATCATTGAATTGATGGTGTTAAAATCCACTAATAATTTAATGTTATGACGCACTGACAATTTAATGGTCACAATCATTAAGTTCCCAGATTATGTTCCAATAGCGTTGCTCATTTTTTTTTATGATCGACATATTATTAGATTTGAATTTAAATTATTTAAATTAAATAGCAAAAATAGAATTGAGACTTAAATGCAACGATTTAATGTTGGGTGATCTATAGAGGTACATGTCGGTTAGTAACTCATATTTATTGATCACATGATATTTAATTATGAACAATTTATTATAATATCTCGATTTGAGAAATTTTATGAGTTCAAATAAATGGTTGCTACCAAAGTGGTTTATTCATAAAAATTTGTAAATTATTCTCATGATTTTACTATGACATGATATCTAAATTATAATATACGATTACCTCTCTAAAAAAAGGTTATTGTGTGTTATAATTTGGAGATGTTGTGAGATATTAAGTTAGAGGTGTAATAGTCTAGAGAGTTTATCTATCCAAATGGGATAAACTTTTTGAAACTAGTACATTCTCATTTATTAGTTTTATGAAATAGAAGATTTATGACATGTTGCATTCTTTGTTCAAATGGAGTTTATAATGATGTATTTTAACTCTCTCAATAAAATGTAACTTATTATGTGCACAACATATTTTATTTAGTTATAGTCAAATTTTACCAACTCTTTGCATTCTCGTTACCTTAAACATTTTCTTTTGTTGTAAATAAGAATAATGTCAATATTGAGGTCCTAACTGATTCTAATTATAAGATATGAAAATATGATAATGAGTTTATCTTGTACATTGTTGATATAGACTTAGTCTTGTACGAGAATGAACCTTCTAAACCTTCTAGTGAGAGTTCTCCTAAAATAAAAGAATATTATGTAAAGTAAGAGAAATCTAACCAGCTAAATATGATTGCTACGAAAAGATCAATTTCTGAACACCTTATGAGTGGTTTATCTGAAACCAAGAATGTCAAAGAGTTCTTTACTGTTTAGGAGAGAGATACAAGGTGTCTAACAAGACTAAAGCTAGGGGTCTAATGAATGAATTAATGAGTATAAAATATGACAATATAGGTGGTGCTAGAAAATATATCTTTAAAATGGTCTGTGTTCAAACCAAGCTCAACTTTCAAAATTGACATTCTTAATGATTTCATTATTCATCACACTCTTAATTCTTACCTCTTGAGTTTAGTCACATCAAAATTGCTTACAATACTCAAAATGAGTTTTGGATAGTAAATGACCTTATCTCCAAATGTAATTATGTGGAAGAAAAGCTTAAAAAAGAATAAAGTCTAACGGTCTTGTTTGTTTTTCAACTTAAATATAATTTTAAAGGTAGGTATCAAGAAAATAATAAAAAATTTAATCATAATGCTTCAAATAATAGTCACGATTTTAAAAGACATTGCACTGATCAGAATGTAAGAGATACTAAAATTATCATTCAAAAAGATGTCAAAGTGTTACAGTAAGACTTACTACTTTTCAAGAAGAAATGTAACCACAATACCTGATCCTATCGGTATGAGAGCTCACCACCATCATTAGGGTTTCATATCAGGTTATCCTCTTCTTCCCAATTTATTACTCGTGGTTTCTCGTTATTCCAGGTATCGATTTGGTAGATCTAGTGTATCTCTTTTGGTTTAAGTATCTATTTGCCCCTTATTTATTGTGTTCCATCGCTTGCTATGCCCTACCCTTATCTTTCCCTTTATCTTGCTATCTACCCATTGTGCTCACCTATTTTCTTTAGTCCTTCTTTTAATCTTCATCTACACCAGACACCTTCTTCTTCTCGGCCGATCCCTGTTGATTTCTTCTTCTCTCTCTAATCTATCAGATAGTTCTTTCTCCTCTTGCGTTGGGTTTTGATTAGGGTTTGTGCCCGGATCCTTTTCTTTGCTTCTATTTTGTTCCATCCTCTCGTTTTCCTATATGGAGAAAGATACAGAAGTTGATTCACACTCCTTCCCTTCCACCTGGCTTTCTTTATTCTCTAATCCATCCACATCTAAGAATGTTGGAAAATATTGTCTTGTGGGTCGATTTTATACAGATACTAATCTAAACAAACAAGGGGTATGCAATGTCTTGCAAAGTTCTTGGAAAACATCTAAGGGCTTCTCCATTACATACTGAGAGAAGAATACATAAATGTTCATGTTCAAAGAGGAAAGGGATAGAGACAAGATTTTGGATGAGGGCCTCTGGTCTATCATGGGAGCCTTACTGGTATTGAAAACATATCATCCTCAGTTTATCATTAGTGCACGAGATGATTCCTGTAATAGATTGAGGTAGCAATCGCCTATATGGTGAGCCTACAACAATCCACAGGAGTCGGAGAAGGGGCCGGGTGAACACCGGACTTATCCCCTCCGAAGCTTAAGTCAGTATAAACTTAGAGGACTTGAGCACTCAAATATTCTATATCCAAGTTCAATATTGCGTACCTTTGTTTATTTTTCTCATGGGTATTTATACCTGGAATAGTAATGAGTGTAGAGGTGAGAAGTCCCATCCCCGCATTAAATGGCCTTCACCTTTACCCATGCATAATGAGTATTTTTTCACTTAAGTCTTCGTGTTATCAATGCACAGGGGATAGACCAAGTCCTCAGGTCCACGCCAAGAAACCCTGTCTATCCCTGAACACTCGAATGTCTTTAGTCGGCGTCTGACACCTACCCCTGGGTGTTCGGAGCTAGGAGGGCAGTACCTCGATTCTTGCGCTCGGCATCGTAGTAATTAATGTTCGCACTCGTAAATGTCAGTTTGGGTCTTCGAGTAAGCAAAGGCTCATTAATTGTTTTGTTTTAATCACTCACATTGCCATAAATACACATCATGTCACCTTAAATGCTAGCGTCAGAGGATGCTCTCGGCCCTTCCGAGCCATTCTTCCTCGGCTCCTTCTTTCGACGCCTTTTGAGCTCCACATCAACTATACCTTTACACGCGTCAATCTGGGAGCTGCTGAGCCGCCTAGAGTCCCTTCAACTGTCCCCCAAGCCTCCATTATTTTTGCGGCATGGGACAGGTGGCACAAGGAGATTGGTGGCTTGCCTGTCACATCCTTTAAGCTGGGGCGGTTACTTGTCGTCAAGCGTTGCTCTTTTCAAATCCTCTAATTATGGTGCCTCTCTCGATTCCCACCCCTTCCTCAGGTTATAAATAGACGATGTTAGAGCCATTTGGGGACTTTTACAATTTTGAACTTCTTTCTAGCAATCAACTCCTGGGCACTCTTCAAGCTCCCGAATACTCCTCTGTAGCTTCCCGAGCACTCTCTTTGAAGATCCTTCATCTGTAAGTACTCCCTTTTCTCCAACCTGTCTCTTTTTTCCTCTACATTTCTCCTTAGAACTCACCAATGGCTAAAACTTGTAGAACAGTGGTGAGGGATCCAGCCCCGACTAGGAATCGTAAGTTAAAAAAGACTGTTGTTAACGAGGACAATATTCAGGCTTTTAGATCCAAATACCAGATCCCTGGACGTATTTTTACCTTCCCTTTCAATACTTAGTACCATAGCTGAGTCCAAGGGAGTGTAGAAATGATGTCTTTTTACACCAAGACTATCATGGAAGGGGGACTCACCTTTCCCCTTCATCCCCTCCTGCTGAAGATGCTGATGCAGCTAAGTCTATTCCCCCTCCAGTATGGTGTGAACTTTTTTAGGATAGTCAAGGGTGTAGCTGCCATAAATGATTGGCTGGGGGTGGACTTAGGAGTAGATGAGATCCTATTCTGTTATGACCTTAGGCTAGTCTTTGGAGGCAGTTATTACCTCTAGGCCCGGGACACTTCTTGTACCTGGTCACTCACATACCAGATTCGGACAAGGGGTATGTTAATGATCTCATCATGCTCGGCAGCAGCTAGGAGAAAGGGGATGGGCCCGAGTACGACATATTATTCTGCCCCAAGGTGCCGAGGGATGAAAGTGTGTTTTGTATAAACTGAAATCTGTTCGACACTTTGTTATTATTGCCTTCAACCTTGATTCCATTTTTGCAGAAGGATATCGGCTTGCTGCTGCCCAGTCCTCAAGGTCTAAAGTTAGGTTTGAGAACTTACTGAAAGTTTGGTCTTCCATCCAGGCCAACACCTACACCCGAGCAGCACACGTCTTACTCAACTATCACCCGTCTTACAGTCGATTCTCCCAAATCCCTCTGTCGTTCGATCATTCACGCTGGTTAGACCATTATTCCTCGAAGGAAGAGGAGAAAAACCTCGATCGAGACTCCGAGGAGACCCCTGTAGCAATTGAGCCCCTTGTCCCTTCCGAAGACATGTTCAACGTTCCTTCCCTCAATGCTGCAGCTATTGAAGCTGACGTGGCTCGTCGAAGAGCAAGGCTCTCGAGATCTGTCAAGACTTCCAAAACGGTGCCAACAATACCTTCGCCGTATGCATATCACCAACAGTCGCCTCTACCATCACTGCACCCTCAACACTCCAGGGTCCCCGTCATCTTGCCGATGGACTAGGTTCTAACCCCAGAAGATCGGCAAAGAGGGCGACAGGGTCGGGACCCTGATCCATCAAAGGAACGTCGTTAGAAGCGTTGACATGATGCTCCGGCCCCGGTCACCTCTGTCGAGTGGGTCGCCCAGGCAGTGTAAAACCTGGGCAAATTTGAACTTTTTGTGCATAAGGGCAAAATAGTCATTTATCATCCTAATGCTTATTTGAGATACTCATTCTTTAGACCTCGGATGAGGAAACGGACTTCGCCGTTGGATTCGAATCGCAAAATCTAGTCACCTTGTCAAATTTCGTCGAATTTTGAGATAGTTGAACTTTTACACGTCGTTCGGGGCGACTGCATAGCGAATGACATTTTAAAGGTCCCCAAAAATAAATTTTTGAAAATTTTCTTAAAATTAAATTAAAGTTCAAATAAAATTAGTTTGAACTTATTCCGAAGTATAATGAATCATTTCGGGACAAAAAACGGACCCAAAAGTTGAAAATATGCGGTGCGATGTGGACCACACATTTGTGCCTATAAATACCCTCTTAAATCAGCTTTTTGGGGAGAAAAAATATCTCCCCATCAGCTTTAAGCAACCATCCAAGAGAGAAGAGAGAAAAAAATTATCATCTCCAAGCTTCTTGTTTCGAGAGTTCCGTCGGTCGAAATTCGTCGAATCAAAAGGTAAAGTTCATCTCCTCGACAAGGGCTATGCGTACGTACCAAGAATAAAGGATTTCACTGAAGATCCAAAGAGTGAATTTTGGATAAATCAAGGATCTTGAGGTGTTCTTAGTGTTATTGGTGTATTCTTGAAGCCTAGTCTTCATTTCAAGCTTCAAGAGGTAGGGTTCCTCCTACCTTGGGTCAATATTTCCTTAAATGTTAATAGTTTAAGGGTTTGATATATTTATGCACATGAATAGACTTTTATATGTATGTGAAAGTTACATATGATTGACATAGGTAACTTATGTAGTGATATATATGTATGTTTATGTAATAGAAAGGAAAAAGTGAGCATAGAAATAGCTTAAGCTAATTTGCTAGCTTGATTCTGGTATGTGAAAGTTACATGTGATTTATTATGTGACTTAATGAAGATTGAAAGCATGTTATGTGTTATACAAATTATGCGTTGAAGATGTTTGATGAAATGCCTTGAGTGTTTGAAAATTGTTGTTTTGATTGAATTAAAATAACATTCTTAAGTTTAACTCGTGGAATCATATGCTTATGATATGATTTATGATTGAATGTGCTTGTTGATAGATGCATGTGTTGATATATTAACATTGAGATGAATATGGTATTTATATGCTTAGGATATAAATTTACCATGGATATGTTAAAATTGTTCATGTGTTGTTCTTGGCATATTGAGCATTATGTTGTGTGCAATGGGACATAACATTGCATATGAACGGAAGCATCTCATCACATGTGTGTGCATGGTTCATGTCAACACTACACTTGGTGATTAACAGGATGGCTTGAAAAAAAGTTGGTTCGAAGACCTAACTAAGCCGTTTGGTTGCATAATAAATTGAGTTGGTGTTAGCAAGAAGAGGCATGACGACCTCTCGGGTGCAAGACCCGGTGATTTAGAAAATGCACTTCATTGGTGTAAAAGTTCATAAAGTGTGTGGGTTTGGATGACCCTTGGTGTAAGTCCATGAACATCCATCCTCAAGAAAGACCTTAGTTTTGAAAATGTCATTTAATATGTACATAAATGATGGAATAAAATAATTTGGCATTGCATCGTGTAGTGGGAGTCGGTGAGGACTCGGGTTAAAGTGCATGAGTGAGTGTCATCTCATTTCATTGCATGGTATTATTGCATTCCAACTTAGAATGCATATCCTTATAAGGAATGATTGTTTATATGTTGTAAATGAATATTGCATGAACATGATGAGCATCTAGGGGGGAGTAGCTTTTGTAGGAATTACTCTACTGGGCATTGGCTCACCCTATACGGGAAACATTTTAGGTGTGGGATTTGCATCTGCGGATGGCTCACTTGGAGAGCATCCGGCATGAAGGGGACTGACTTGTGGCCTTATTTTGAATTTTTGTAAAAGGTTTAGAAAAACTTGGTTTTTGGCATGTAGATTATGCAAATTAATTGTAATAGGAGATATATGGACTAATGTTAAAGTAACCTTGCATATTTTGATATAAGTATGCGTAATTGGACCCGATGAGGCCAATGTTTATTTATGAATGGACCCGGTGTGGTCAATGCTTTATATTGGACCTCGGATGGGTCATGTGAAATTTATTGTACAGGTTGAGTTTTGAAGTAGAGTTTCCCGTACAAAGGAAACTCTGCCCAAATTTTTATTAAATTATGGACCCTAATAATTGGATACAACGGCGTGATGTCGAGTTATACGATGTCCACAGACATTTCGCATGTTGATTAGTTATCAACGGACCCCCGAATTTTGGGGTGTCACAGGCAGAGACCAAGAATAGAAACCCCGTCTTGGAGTCGGATTCCATACTTTAGTCCCCCAACGTAGCTTTTGCTGTTGTGGGGACTTTCCAGTTCGGGCCTGACATGGCCGTGTACGAGAAATACGGGGACAACCGACTTCTTCTGAGCGTCATCCAAAGCAATACGGTGGTAAGTGAGATCTACTCGTCTTTGGTTCCACGTGTTCGATAATTTCTTAATTTGTCCCTTTTTTATTTCACAGGCTTGCCAGTAGATGGGGGTCATTGTCAACCGCTTCTAGGAGTATAAGCAAACGACAAAAGACGCCGAGAAGGTCATATCTGCCGAGGATGAACACATCCGAGGGGTAGAGAGGACCCTCGCCGACCAAACCAAGCACATCGCCAAGCTTATTCGTCAACACGACGCTTTTACCACCTACTTGGAGAAGGTGAGGGCTGGTGAGGCCACGACCATTAAGAAGGTGGAGAAATATGAACTCCGGGTCTCTGCCAACGAGGTCAAGCTGGATGAAGCCGAGGCCTTAGTTAATGAGTTGACAACCAAAGTTGACTCATTGACAGCGGACAAGGCAGGGAAAACCGGAAGGACTCAATAGGAATGTCAAAGGGTGTGGTTGGACACCTAAGTTCAGATAGTCCCCGCCTTTGAGGAAGTTAAGGCGAAGGCTTACAAGGAAGGTTGGGACACCACCCTGCATGCCACTTTCATTCCGTCAGGCTCAGAGTTGTTCCAGATGCACAGTGTTATTGGGGAACTCGGCAACGGGATCTTTTTTGAGGAGCGGCCCCCATCTTTGCCTGTGACCAATCTGTGTGCTCCAGCCGAGGGTCACAACGAACACATCACACTAAGTGATGGTTTGGATCAGCATTCTTCTGCTCTACCTACCAGTCTGGGTGACGACTTTCCTCTCCCCCCAATCCTTATTAGGGGACATGATAATGAACTTGACGAAATACTAGGGGTCGGGGAGCCGTTAAGGTGAGGAGAGCTCGGTGGCAAGGAAACCGACGGCGTTGGACCTACAACTCCTAGAGCTCTTTGATTGTTCTTGTAGTTTGAACTCCTCTTTCTTCTCTTCTTTTGTATGATCCAGGGGACGCAAAGCCCTTTTTGTTTTAATGCAATCTCTTGCCTTTTGCCATGTATGTTTTCTTTTTCCCTTTGCCTTATCAAGGACCATGAGAGAGAACAGAGGCCGTAAGAAAAGTATTGATCTTGTCTGCCTAATTTTACATCCTTCTAAGTAATTTGAGAGCGTTGCTCCAAGGGTAGAATCTCACACCCCTCGGGGTTGTGTCCCTAGCGACCGAGTGCTCGTCTCTTGTTGGTAATCTGAGGGCGTTGCTCCAAGGGTGGAGTCTTACACCCCTCGGGTCGTGCCCCTAACGACTGAAAGCTCGTCTCGTGTTGGTAATTTAAGAGCGTTGCTCTAAGGGTGGAGTCTTATACCCCTCGGGGTCGTGCCTCTAACGACTGAGAGCTCGTCTCTTGTTGGCAATTTGAGAGCGTTGCTCCAAGGGTGGAATCTTACACCCCTTGGGGCCGTGCCTGTAACGACCGAAAACTCGTCTCGTGTTGGTAATTTGATCAAAAGAAGAACACAAGAAAAGAACGCCAAACCCAGTTTAATAAAAATATATTTTCAGATTTGATACATTCCAAGGTTTAATTACATTGTTGCCATCCATGTCTTGTAACTGGTATGCTCCTATGCCTCCGACTACAATCACCTTGTAAGGGCCTTCCCAATTGAATTCGAGCTTCCCAACAGTGGGTTCTCGAGCAATGTCAACTACCGTACACAACACGAGGTCTCCTACTTAGAAACCCCTCATGCAGACATTCTTGTGACGCTGTCTTGATAGCTTCCTCTGGTACTGTGCGTGCTTGATGGATGTCAATTCCCTTCTTTCTTCAACCAAATCAAGGTCTTTGGCAAGCATCTGATCATTATTTCTCAACTCCAAGGCTTGCCTTGGTATTGTCGGGAGCCCTACTTCTAGTGGGATGAGAGCCTCAACCCCATATGTCATGGCGTACGACGTTTTCCCTGTTGAAGTCCTTGGCGTGGTCCTATAGGCCCACAACACATTGAGTAGCTCCTCAGTCCATCTTCCCTTTGCCTTTTCAAGCCTCTTCTTAATCCCAGACAACACGGTCTTGTTAGAGACCTCTACTTTCCCATTACTCTGGGGGTAGGCTGGCTTGGAATAATAATTGCGTATCCCGAATTCTGAATAAAATTATCTGAAATGGCCACTATTGAATTGAGTGTCGTTATCCGAGACAATGGCCGGGGGGATTTCGAACCGAGGCATGATGTTCTGCCATACGAATTTTTTTGTTCCCATGTCCCAAATTCGGCTTTAATCCACTTAGTGAAGTAATCGGTAGCTACCAACAAGAATTTCTCGTCCAACATGACCCTTAGGAGGGGTCCTACAATGTCTATTGCCCATTGAGAGAATGGCCAGAGACTTTTCAATAAGTTCAAATCTCCAGCCGACTATCGGATAATGGGAGCAAATTTCTGACACTTGTTGCATTTCCGAACGTAGCTCTTCGCATCATTCTGCATATATGGCCACCGGTATCCTTGAGTCATTGCTCGATGTAAAAGGGACCTTCATCTCATGTGGCTTCCACATACGCCTTCATGCACTTCATAGAGAAGAGGCTCCACTTTGTCCTCGGGAACACAAATAAAATGCAGCCCCGAGAAAGATTTTCTGTATAGCTTATGGTCGGTGGATATCCAAAACCTGGGAGCCTTGATTTTGATCCTTCTTGCTGCTTTGACATCCTTCAGGAGCACTTCTTTTGACAAATACGTAATTACAGGTCTCATCCAACCCGAAGTTGCTTCTTGCATCTGTACAAGCAATACTTGTTTAGCCTTTGTCTCCTCTATGCTTGGGCTCTCTCGGTTCATGGTGACGATGCACCGAGTGACTTTCGAAGATAGGACCGAGGCTAGGCAGGCTAATGCGTCAGTGTGAGTATTATGATCCCTTGAAATCTGGGTAACTCCCACTTTTTACAGCTTTTCCATTCTGGATTTCCCCTTAAGGTGGTATGCCTTCATCCTGTTGTGTCGAACCTCAAAGTCACCATTGATTTGGTCCACTACCAGCTGGGAATCACAAAAAATATGAAGGTGCCTGATTCCAGCCGAGTATGCAATATCAAGCCCTGCTAGTAGCGTCTCGTACTCGACCTCATTATTAGATGTTTTAAATCCCAATCTGATGGCTCATTCTATCGTAAAATCTTTAAAGCTGGCCAGTACCACACCTACTTCTGCCCCCTTGCATTTGAGGACCCATCAACATGGAGGCTCCAAGAGTCGCATTGAAGGCTATCAACTCTTGTGGGGGCTCGGATGTAGAAAATTCGACAATAAAATCGGCGAGGACCTGCCCTTTAATTGAAGTATGAGGTTTGTACCTTATCTTGAATTTTTTGAGCTCTATAGACCACCTGGCGACCCTTCTTGATATGTCGGCTTTGTGTAGAATAGGCCTCAAGGGTCGATCCGTTAAGACTTCTATAACATGCGCATGGAAGTAATGTCTGAGCTTTCCTTGCCGAGACCACCACTGCCAAGATCAGTTTCTCCATTGGCAAGTATCGTGATTTGGCGTCGAGCAAGGTCTTGCTCATGGAGTAAATGGGTCTTTAAATCCCCTCGCTCTCCCTTACTAGAGCCCCGCTGACGGCTCCCTCCAAGATCGACAAGTAGAGCTTGAATACTTCTCCCGCCGTTGGGACAGACAAGGTTGGAGGACATTCCAAGCATTTCTTGATTTCCTTGAGTGCTCGGTTGTATTCCTCTTCCCAAGTTCCCTTCGCTACCCCCTTCAACATAGTGAAGAACGGCTTGCACCTATCAGAGGACTTGAAAATAACCCGATTGAGGGCTGCTAGCATTCTGTTAGCTTCTAGATATCTTTTGTGGTCTTCGGCACCTAGATGTTTTGTACTGCTTGTATCTGGTCGAGGTTGGCCTCAATGCCCCTGTGGGTGACCAAGTACCCTAAAAACTTACCCGAGTTCACCCTGAATGCACATTTTTATGCATTGAGCTTTAGACTATAACTACGGAGAATGGCGAAAGTAGTTCCTAGGTCCCGAATGTGGTCGGTGCTCTCTTTGCTTTTCACCAGCATGTCATCTATGTACACTTACATAGTCACGTCGAGTTTTCGTTTGCACATTTTATTCATAAGGCGTTGATAAGTTGCCCTAGCATTCTTCAACTCAGATGGCATTACCGTGTAGCAATAGATTCTCCGGGGCATTATGAACGTCGTTTTCTCCTGATCTGATTCCTCCAGGGGAATTTGATGATAGCTCGCCCGCGCGTCCATGAAGATAATACATTTATGGCCCGCGGTCGTATCCACTAGTTAATCGACCTTCGGGAGTGGATACTTGTCTTTGGGGCACGTCTTGTTCAGATCAGTGAAATCTATATAGACACACCACTTCCCCGTCTTCTTCTTTGCGCAAACTGTGTTGGACAACCATTGGGGGAACTACATTTCTTTGATGGATCATGTCCCCAGCAGCTTGTTTACCTCCCCATCTACGGCCTTCGAGTGACGAGGAGTTATCCTGCGGGCCTTCGACCTCAGCGGTTTAAATGATGGGTCGACGTGTAGTCGGTGGGTGATCACCTCGGCGTTTATCCCTGTCATCTCGGTTTGTATCCAGGCGAAGACGTCGGCATTTTCTCGTAAGAACAAAATCATGTTAATCTTTTCAACTTCACTCAACAATGAGCCTATGAAAAAAACATATCTCTTCATCGTCGGGGTACAGAGGCACTTTGAACAAGGTTTCAACGGAACAGTCGGCTGGCTTTGTGAAGGGTTCATCTATACCAGGCCGACGGGACTGTGATTGCTATTTAGCGACTACTACTTCAGGGTCACATTCCAAAACTCGGAAGACAACCTCGGTCCTCATGGCAGCGTAAAAACAGTTTTTTGATGACGCTTGGTCTCCTCGAATCTCTGTAATACCTTTCGGGGTGGGAAACTTGATTTTATGATGGTAAGAGGAGTGGACCGCTCTCATTGCATGTAACCATGTTCTGCCCATAATGACATTATAAGGCGAGTCAGAGTCTATCACCACAAACTCTATCGGGATGGTAACGATCCCAACTCGAACCATTAGAGTGATCTTTCCGAGGGGAAGGACGCTGGAATCGTTAAAGCCTTTGAGGGGAGTCTTCACAAGTTCCAAGTCTCTTTGGGAAAATCCCTTCTTTTAAAAAAGGTCGTCGTATAACGCTTCTGTCGAACTGCCAGAATCCACCAAGATCCTCTGAACATCATACTTGTGGATCTGCAAAGTAATCACCAGCGCGTCCTCGTGGGGAAACACCAACCCACCTAGGTCAGCATTTGAAAAGAAAATGACTTCGGAGCCATGCCAAGGCTTTTTAGATTATTGGTTCTCGCCCTTGCTTTCATCCACCTTTACTGCCTGTGATACCTTTCGTAGTTCAGTCTGCAAGGCGATATAATTTGGTCTCTCCACGGTGCAAGCGTGCATGACATCAATTACTGGTATCGTCTCAGGAGGCACCTCGGCTCCTCCCTGTGCCGGGTTCCCATGAGGCTTCCTATCGATAAATTCTCCCAAGTGTCCGTCCCTGACTAACTGTTCAAGGAAGTACTTATACACCCTGCAGTCTTCAGTCTGATGTCCCACATCCCTATGGTAAGAGCACCGAGACATTGGGTCCCTCGTTTATGGGTCCTTTACCATCTTTTGGGGCCATTTGAAGAAGGGTTTGCCCTTTATCTTACCAAGTATCCGATAGATGGGCTCTTTGAAAACAGTATTGATCCTTTGAAAGGACAAGTAATTCGGGGGAGGGATTGGCATCCCTCTCCTAGCAGGTGGCTCCTTCGTCCTTTCTCTCTTTCGCAGCACAGGGACTTTGTTCTTGGGAATGAGGGATTCCTCTTCCACTCTGGTATACTTATTTATATGTGCCATCAGGTCTTTCAAGTCTTTTGGTGCTCTCTTAGTAAAAGACCTGTAGAGGTCGGTGTCTCAGGACAACCCCAGCCAGAACGAAGCTGCGGCCATTCCCTCTGAACACGATTCGACCTCGTTCACTTCCTCCCAATACCTGATTGCGTATTGCCGGAGGGATTCTTTGGTTCTCTTTTTGAGCATTAGTAATGTGCCAACGTCCTTCGGCCTCTTACTGCTAGTGATGAAGCGAGCTGTAAAGAGCTCGACCAGTTGTTTTCAGGACTTGATGCTCTCCGGGAGTAGGTTCTCATACCACTTCATGGTCGTGTCTCCCAAACTCATGGGAAAGACTCGGTATAGAACCTTGTGATCAGTGTCATAGATAGACATCAACTGTTTGTATTGTCGAAGGTGACCCGCGGGGTCTATCATTCCATCATAGATTTTGAACTGGAGAACGGTAAACTTCTTCGGCATCTGTGTCTCCCGGATTGTCCGCACAAATGGAGAGCTGATATGCTCATCCTCATCCTCTTCGGGCTTAGGGCCTCGGCGTATACCACTGACATCTATCCGAGGATCTTTTCGAAATTACTTCATCCTTGGTCCCTGCGACGTGGACTCCACTTGGGATTCTCATACGACGTCTGCAGGAATTCCTCAGTGGAGGTTCCATCGGGACAAATCTGCCTCGCGGTGTCCCCACCTCGAGCATTCCTCAGGAACTGACAGCGCCCAACTCCATGGATTACTCCTCTCGATAGCGCGGCTGCGCTCAATTCCCTAGGGAGCCTCTTGCCTTGCACCCTTGGAGGCGCCCCGACTGACACTCCAGCTCGTTCGTTCATCACTCCGCCAACTAGTATTACCCGACCGCGCGATGTTATCTAGTTGTCAGCGCACTTTAGCGTTATCTTGCTCCAGCTGCTTAATGCATTTTTCCATTTATTTTTCCACCATCTCAACAATATCACTAGCTGAGAAGGCTTGCCCCCTAGGAGCCTGGTCCCCTGGGAAGGCTTGTCGTATGAGATCCAAGCCAAAGGGTCTAATTCAGTGACCGTTGGAAGCCGAGCAGCCTCCGTGTTTCGCACACGTAAACTCTACCTCCATCGCCTTGGGATCGTGTGTTTACCATGATGCAACTGCCAAGGAAAAGGTAGTATGTTCTCATAGACGACGCCAAATTATACGAGATGATTCCTGTAATAGATTGAGCTAGCAATCGCCTGTATGATGAGCCTACAACAAACCACAAGAGTCAGAGAAGGGGCCAGATGAACAACTGGCTTATCTCCTCCAAAGGTTAAGTTAGTATAAACTTTGAGGGCTTGAGCACTCAAATATTCTATATACAATTTCAATATTACGTACCTTTGTTTATTTTTCTCATGAGTATTTATACCTAGAATAGTAATAAGTGTGGAGGTGTGAAGTCTCATCCCCGCATTAAATGACCTTCACCTTTACCCATGCCTAATGCGTAATGAGCATTTTTTCACTTAAGTCTTCGTGTCGTCAATGCACGGGGGATAGACCAAGTCCTCGGGTCCCCGCCGAGAACCCCTGTCTATCCCCGAACACTCAAATGCCTCTCTGATCAGCGTTTGACACCTACTCCTGGGTGTTCGGCGCTAGGAGGATAGTATCTCGATTCCTGCACTCGGCATTGTGGTCATTAATGTTCGCACTCATGAATGTGAGGAAGCAGAGGCTCATTAATTGTTCTGTCTTAGTCACTTACATCGCCATAAATACACATCATGTCGCCTTAAATGCTAGCGTCAGAGGATTTTCTCGGCCTCTCCGAGCCATTCTTTCTCAGCTCCTTCCTTCGGCACTTTTTGAGCTCCACGTTGGCTATACCTTTACACGCGTCAATCTGAGAGCTGCTGAGTCGCCTAAAGTTTCTCCAATTAGTGATTTTGATTTTCACTCCTCTGAGTTTTGAGTGCAAATTAGGGGATTACTGTTGGACTTGATGACTAAAAACAATTCATGGAGGATAGGGAGGATTAATGGGGAGCCTACACAGTTGCAGGATTTTGAGGGTGAAGTTCAATTCCTAATGCACGACATTTTGTGCAAATGCAATCAAGACTATTTCAAATAGGTACAAGTGTTGCATATGATTTTGACTCCTAAACATAAGCAATTGCAGGCAGCCCAATACTATAAATACTCTCATCATTTGTCTCTACAATACACATAAATACTTGTCTACGATAGACAATCTAATTGGTACGAAAATATTCATTAACTCCACTTACCCAATAATTTTTTTGCACAAAAATTAATCCCAACAGTTAACAGAGAGCTCGATTCCTTTCACCCCATTTATTTGGGTAAATTATATTCAAACTACCTGAGGTTTGTCACTAATACACACAGACCCCCTCAAATATGAAAATTTACAGTGACACCCCTTATTAATAACTGTTTCAAAACGACATTGATGGAAATAATAAAAATACCATTTTAGCCCTACCCATTATCCAAGAAAAATTAACATCTAAACAACGTAAGCCCAACCAAAGAATATTTCCAACCCATGTCCAAACAAAGCCCTAAACCCATAAATAAGCCAAAGTCTTTACACTTCATCTTCCCCAATACCCATGCCACTGTCGCACTCAGCGACCACCTCTCTCTCTCTCTCTCTCTCTCTCTTCCTCTCTTTTACATACACACACACAAGTCCCAAAACTCACAATCCCGCCTTTCACCTCCATTTGTCGCTTCGCTAGCCTTCCCTCCCGTCTCCATTGTATGTAGGCCTGACAATCGTGTCGAGTGGAATGGTTTCGTGTCAGGTGGAATGGGTTTGTGTCAAAAAATACTCCATCCATACCATATTCATTTATATAAACGAGTCCAACTATCACACTCATACACGAATCGTTTATTTGACGAGTTACCCAATATAACTCATGTGTCGCCTGTTAAATAAGAGAATAGGTTAGATAATTTCAAGTCCACATGAAAAATTATTAACTCGCCACATATTACACATGATTGACCTATTTACTATAACAATAAATCATGACTGAACAAAACAATAAAGACAAAACTAAACACTAAATGATTACTAAATTTGAATGATTATGAGAGATGGGAGGTGTGAGATGAGATAGAGGCTGATAGACCTAACCTGTTTTTAAAAAAGTTATTGTACCACTCTTAACGGGTTGAAACGAGTTTATATGTTAAAAATGAAATCGGTTCGTTTATTTTACGGGTCTGCCGAGTTAACCCCTCAATCACCCGAACTCATAAGAACTACACCCAAACCCGCTAAATCCGTGTCGGGTTCGTATCGGTTTCACGAGTCGTGTCTAGAATTCTCAGCCCTAATTGCATGATCCTTCTACAAGAGTACCATGTCCAACTAGCTCCTTCCTCCGTATAAAATGCCCTTTTAAGCCTAGTTATGTTTCTCTTTACACCACCCCTATCTCTCTTTGACATGTTGAAAGACCCCTCTTGACTATCCGTCTCCTCCTTTCTCCTAAGAGGAGGGTTGAGGTGTTTTCCAATTTGGTGGGTTGAGTTGTTTTTTTGGATTTGGTGAATTGAGGTTATAGACCGATGGTTACTTGTAGTTGTAGTGTGATTGTTGTTGTTGCTAGCCGAGGTGGCTATGATTCCAAGTTGTGTTGTGGGATTGGCGTGTGGGAGTCTGTGAGCGAAGTTCTGACTTCAGTGGTCTGTTATGCCCACCCACTACCCCCTCATCATCCAAACTGCCGCTGACCTTCTTCTGCCCACCCACCATCGCAAAGCCCTTCTCTCTTACGCTCTTCACCATGACCCTTCCCCAGAAAATCTCTACCTCGTTATAGCCCCCAAACCCAAGGGCCACAATTCTGTCAATTGTTGGATGGAGATACAAAATTGTAGCCAAGCCAACTAAACAGAGAAAACTTCAATGATATTTTATGGATGAACCTTATTAAGATAAATTAGAGATGTGGATGAGGAGTTAGTGGGTGCGATTGAAGTGGTCTTAGGGAATCAGGCAAAGGTAGATTGGTGGTGGTGAGTGGTAGATTCTCATCATGTGATGGTGGTAGTGGGTGGGGCGTAGAGCGGTGCTTCCATGGTTCGTCAATGGTGGAGATTGTGCCCATGGTTGTTTGTTGGCGAGTGTCTGTGAAAAACGATAGTGGTGGTTGAAGTTGCGTGTAATGGGTGGTGGTGGCCACAACGACAAATGGGTAATGGAGGTGGAGGAGCGTAGGGGCGACAAAACGATAGATATGGGGCTAAATGAGAGTGTTGGTCGTAGAGAGAGACGATGAAGGAAACCACAACAACACTACGTAAGATTTTTGTTGCGAACTCAAAACTTTTGGATTTTGTGGGTATTAATGTTGGATATTTCAAGGGTAATTTAGGAATTTTGTTACAAGAATATGCTGACTTCATTGAGATTTAACAGTGTTTTGGAGGGACTTTAACACCAGGGGGCTATATGTTACAGTATATCAAACTTTAGGGGGTGGCGGTCTTATATTTTATACCTGAGGGGGTACGTCTATATTAATGACAAACCTTAAGGGGTCTTGATGTAATTTACCCCATTTATTTTTATTGTACTCATTTCTTTGAAATATAGACATTACACACATGATGTCAACCTACCGTTTAACTTCCTACCAACACAACGCATGCAATTTTGCTCTTGATTGAAATGGTGTGTGTGTGTGTGTGTGAGAGAGAGAGAGAGAGAGATGGCACTATTTTGCCTCAAAAGATATTTCCCATAACTGATCAAAGAATGATACCTCCAAGACCTAGTTTGGTCACACAATTTTATGACTCTAGCTATTGTTCTCATTCATGGGTAGAGCTATATAGGGGCGAGGTTTTTAAACAAATACATATATTAAAAATTATACATATATTTTTTATTTGTGTCTACCTTATAATTTTCTTATTCAATTATTTAGTCTTTTTCTATTGTATTAAGATTTTCTCCAGATGACATTAATTTTATTATTTATAATTTTTACAAGTGAAAGTTCTTGTAATTGACATTCATTTTTTTTAAACAATAATTGACATTCACTTAACTTTTTTCCCTATAAGAAACCATATCTATTTTTATTTGAGTATTAATTATAGTTTTTTCTATGTATCAATCGATTTTCAATTTTTTTTTCTATGTTTAGCTCTTAAATTTTAACTTAGTTGTTTTACTAGTCTAAAATTTCAGTGATATTGTTTGGAACATCGTTTATAGAATAAATTTAATAGATTGTTAATGAATAACCGATATTTTTTAATTACAAAAATGACAATTAGATTCATTTTTTACAATTGTGATAATTGGTCATTTTTATACATATACAAATTTTTATACATATACAATATACATTATTTTTAAAAAAAATTTATGTTAAATGGACCTCATTTATCAAATATGATATAATAAATAAAAATATATTATATAGTGTGATTAATTAGGTGAAAAAAAATTAGAGTGCGTAATTAAAGTGTCCACCTTGAACAATTTTTTTGTCTCCACCCCTCATTTGATTAGTAATAGAACTCATCAAAAGTTAAGCTATTTTTTTTTGGGGGGGGGGTAACTCAAATATTAGTCCGTTGGTCTAACAATTAGCATAATTAGATTACAAAAACACATTAAATCCAATAATTATTGCTCCTAATCAAATATGGATTAAAATGGTCGAAGGGGGCCACCATATTTACTTCTATTGATGACTTTTATAACTTTTTTGATTTTTTTTGTGCCAAAATAAAAAAATAATTATATGAATGTATAGATTATACATAATAGTTCCCAAAATATAAATTTCAATTTTTTTTACCTCACTAATAATATTTTATGAATATAATAAACTAAAAAATTATGTAGAACCCGCAAAAAATCTCCAAAAAATAAGAAAAAAACTTACAAAATCAACTTCTTAAATTAGCCTAAATAAGTTTTTTGGTGTCCAAGCTGGTAAAAAAGTCAATGTTCAATACTTATTTTACTTCAAAACCCTCCAAAGCCACCTATTTAAGCTAACTCTATTTAAACCCTTAATATAATTGAAATATTTACAAATTAAATATTATTCGACAAGAAAAAATATTAAAATTTTAAAATTTGGGGAAGACTATGGTACCAAAAGTAGTACTATATCAAAATTTATAATTTTGTAAGTTTAAGTTATAACTTTTTGAAATATGAGTTACAACTATAAAAAAAAAATTGACGATCTATCATAAAAATTATAATTTTTAAAAGTGAAGTTACAACTCGTCAATAAGAAATTACAGTTGATTCAAATGACTACTGATCGATCATAATATTTCATGAATTTTTTTTTTTGAACTGAATATTTCATGATCAATTGTGAATTATTTTAATTACTTGCAACTTCACATTTAAAAACAATAACTTTCGGTATTTTACCAAAATTTTTAGTCTCGATATCATTGTCTTCTTTCCCTTAAATTTTAGTTAACTACGAAAAGTAAGAGCCAATTAAATAACTTCAAAGGAAAAAATTTGTGTCAACTTCAACCAATGCGAAAAAAATTTAGTCCATTGCCAATGGCTTTGGCAATGGACTGGGCTGGGCTGACCTCTGTGGCGACAACCATAAACTGGGTCAGCCTTGCATCAAGCTGACCTCTACTGGATCAAGCTCAGTAATGGACTGACCCTATGGACTGACCTCAATATCTATTATATGCCATGCTAATATTCAAATACAATGTTATCATTATTAGGGTTAATTATACTAGAAGTTCCGAAAGTATAAAATTTATTTTATTTTGGTCTCTAATGCTTTAATTACATCATTTTTAGTCCTTGAAGTATTAAATATATATCTATGTAGTCCTTTAAGTGAATACCATCCAAATTACTAACGATTTTCTATCATAAACTTGTCATGCGATACCTAAATATGGATAAAAAATAATTTGGATAGTTGTTGATAAAAAATGTGTAATATGGGTAACTCTTTACTAAAATTTGGATAACTCATAATCAAAGCTGTGCAATTTGGATAATTCTTTGACCAAAATTTGGATAAAAATTTGATCAAGAATTATCCAAATTATTATTTTTTTGTCTATAATTAACTATTACGTGACAAATTTGTAATAAAAAAATCATTAACAATTTAGATGTTGTATGTTTGAAAGACCACATAAAAATATATTCAATACCTTAAAAACTAAAATAATGTAATTAAAATTTTAGAGATCAAAATAAGATAAATTCTATACTTAAGGAACCTCCGGTGTAATTAACCCTAATTATTATATGGCATATAGATATCTTTGGATTGGGCGGCACTAATCGGGTCATTTCTCCTAATCCTAGAATTTTACAGGGTCAATTTTTTTTTTTTCGAGGCCCAAGCCTATGCGCCAATAATAGGAATCCCAGCCCATTGCCCATTGCCCAAAGCCACCAGTCTACCACACACAAGTGCTAATATATCTTTTATTAGTGCTAACCAGTGTGCTGTGTTAATGATTTTGAAAACGATGTTAGTGATCGTAAAATGAATTTATTTGATATTGACCGATAAATTCATTAAAAAATATCATATTTTATATTATAAGATATTATTATAGCACAATGAATTTGTCGGTAGGGAGCTTTGAAGGTCTTAATTTTGTTGTTTTTTTCTTTTTCTTCTTTTTTATACAAAACTTTAATTTTATTTAACGCAACACGATTTTTTTTTTTATTCCACATTTTTTCCATCAACTTTTCATTTAATCTATAACTCCCCATTATATATTCTTTAACTAGTCTAAATTCCCAAAAAAATTACGATTGGTGAAAACAATAAAACATAACCAAAATATCAATCTCATGCATCGCAAGGTGGTTAGAATTATTAACTAATAGATTCCTATGTAGGTTGCCTTCTAACCCTTTACAAATTATGAACTATGCTTTCAATAGAGATTAACACAATTATAGGCCTATGCTCATTAAGTCACATATTTCATCCTTTTGGCATCGAGGATTTGATTGAAACTGATTTAAAGTGGCAAGCTGATCAGTTACATACTATTGATCTGTACTTCATAGCATCAAACTTACAGTAGCCCCTAAGAAGGGGAGAAGCAAGGCACCAATACTTTTCCTATTGGGAAAAGTTGATATAAAAAATAAATGGATCCAAATCATCTAAAATATAATTTTTTAAAATTCTCTTACGGATTCATTGTCTATTATTTATAGATCGGGCTATTCTCATTCTATTTAATTCTCTTATTTTAAGCTACTAAGTTCAGTCCATCTATACTCACCCCATCAGTTATGAAACTCACACTGTTTATTTTTTGGGTTCTATATTGACTAATTAAAATTTAAATTCATTCAATTTTATTTCTACCTACTATATATGCAATGATCAAAATTTTGTTTCAATATATTATTTCGATACGAAAATATTTTAGAAACAGAATAATAATAAATAATTTATTTTTAAAATATTAGTCAAAATATACGGAAATATCTTAAAATACCTCAAAATATTCTAAAGACATTGGTAAAAATATATCAAAATATATCAAAACACCTCAAAATATTTTAGATTGCCTCAAAACATTGAAAATTTGCTTTAATTACTATTTTTGTTTTGGTTTCTTTGAAATATATATTTAATAGTTTAATTAGAAGGGTACAAATAAGGTAAACTTAGTCATTAATGGAGCGGATATAGATGAAATGCACTTAATAGTTTGAAATAAGAAAATTAAATGAGGGTGGAAAAGGAGATTTAAGGGGTGAAAATAGTCCACTCATTATTTATTGGTGAAAGACCCATTTATATATAATGGGTTTTTCTTTTTTCAAAAAAACGTAATGGGTAATCTTGAATGAGGAAAATTTGAGGGAAAAAAAATATTGGATGGTTACAAAGTGGCTTATTTTACCTTTCTATTTTTTTTTTTAAAAAAAAAAACATTAAAAGGATAATGAATAGTCCATTTATCACTGGCAAACAGCCCCCAAAATCTATTTAGGTCTCATTGATGACTTTTTCAAACAATTTAGAGGTCATTTTCTATCTTAAACACCGTTAAAAAGAACTGGTGGAACTAACTCAATATCCAAAGGATAGAGTATCTCTCCAAAATATCCAAGTACAGTTAAAATAGCATTCCCTTTGGCGAAGACAGCACAGAAGGGCCCAAATTTGTTATCTAATCAAATGTCTAGTCATTCCATTCTAGTTGATTACAGCTTCATAACAAATCTTTTCCAGAATCAGCTGTGAATGAGATTAGTTACAAGGTGCTTTCAATAACCCTCAACTATACCATTGGCCATTTGAAAATAGGTTGACAATTTGACATTACCCATCATTTACCATAATTCTAGGACTTTCTAACCACTTTTTATATAGAATATATCAGTATTACATTATATGTTCACACAACGGGGTGAGATATATCAATACTACAAGTCATCTTTGTATACTACGGCCCGAGAAGTATCAACATTACAATCAATGCCAATCAACTCGCACACTACCTATAAAGGAAGAAGCAATCAACAATAGGGTTATGAGTAGGGTTGCGAGCTCACGCCGAAATTATTCAAGTTTAGTTCGTTTAGAGAATGAGTTGAGCCCAAAATGATGCAAATCCGAGTAACTCAACTATTTTACATACAAATTAACTCACCTGTACGAGTTCAAGCCAAACATTTTAGGCTCGTTTTTTAAATGAGTCTAAAAAATTGTTCAAAGTTCGGCTCATTTATACGAGTTGAACCGAATCCGAGTAGCTCGACTCGATTATCAACCCTAGTCATGAGAGAAATTGCACAAAGGGACAGAAGAAAGAGCACCAAAGTGGTCCATACAGAACGAATCACCATTGGGAATTTCACAGATGGCCACTGGACTAAAGCCTAAGGGCTTATAGATCTAACCTAAGATATTACTGAGATATCAAGAAAAATTATACACCGAAAAAAAATTTAAATAAATAAATAAAACTCAGAGGATGAGTGTAAAAGAATATGTACTTAAAAAGTTCTCATCTTACACATAAGAATGCCTCATAAGAAGACAGGCTAGTAGGTTTGGTGAAGAGAATTTCATGCATGCACTCAATGTAGAATTTGTCATGTAGCTTTAATATGGGAAGCAGGAAGCTAAGCTTACATCTCATAATTCAGAGTTTGTATGCTTGTTTCAAGGGAAGTTGCAAGAGAGAGGAAGGATAAAGGAAACCAGCAAAGAAAAAAAAAACAACAAAAACATCACTAACAGCAGTACACTTGTATAAATTATTCTCACTAAGCATTATCACCAGCGTTGGTGATGGTGGTGGCAAGCAATTATAATACAATTTTGTTAGGGTCACAGCCCTAGTCCTCAACAACCAATAAAATTTCAGCTTTCATAGTCTACATGGCAGCAATATAATTTCTTATATGTTCATTTGCTGATTTGGGCATATTCAGAATAAGTTCCTGTGGCTGTGACTGTTACATGATCACCTCTTTTTTTTATAGAAGCAAAATCTTTGGTAAGAGTCAACCATATCAACTTAGAATATGATATGTACCCACTCTTCCACTCATTGGGTCAAATGGTTAAAAATTTGGGTATGTGAAATGAGTATTTTCATTCTCTCCTTTTCCCATTTAATGGGGTAATTGTGTTTTTCTTTTCTTTCTTTTTTTACTCTAGAATGTTCAGGCTTGCGTCAACTATTTCCCCTGAGTCTATAACTCGAATTAGTTTAAATACACGTCCCTTGAGTTTGTTTACAAATGAGCTGCCACCCATGCCATCACACCTAACGCTTGTCTGTGAATTTTGCTCAAGTTTACCTGTTCATGCCCCTTATTGTTGCTAAACCAACATAACCACATGACTCTTGAGTGTCTTGTTTAACTAAGAAGAAATCCAGCCCAAAATTTTCTTACAAAAAAATAATGGATAAATTGCACTAATGGTCCCTGAGGTTGGCTGCTCGTTACACTTTAGTCGTTGAAGTTTTAATTTTGTCAATTTAATCTCCAAAGGTCAAACATTGAGCTAATGTAGTCCTTGGGACTATTGCCATTAAATAGCAAGATGGAAAATATCATGTGTTAGTCACGTGAGACTTTAGGGGCAAACTCACTACTGTGGCCAATTATGCATCTGTCATATAAACCATTTCTTTTCAGTATAGCTTTTCTAATTCATGCAATTTCTTTTGTGCTTTAGATAAATCTATTCCATTAGAAAACATTCTAATAACCACTTGAAGCCAAGAACAGCCATCTTCCAATGCTTCTAAACCTATTCAAAAGATTTTGAGGGGGACAAGTTTCTTCATCACTTCAAGCACTGGGAATATTACCATATCTTATGCTTGTCTTTCTTTTTACTGTTTTAACTGGTTTCCAAACGCTCCCTAGCACAGATTGCTTGCACTAGCCAGTTGGTCACTAGGAGTCAAATTATAGTGCCATTTTTTGATAATATGCTTGATAATGAGTGCTCTGATGATGACAGCACTAATAATAAATATATAGAAAAAATTTAAACATGTATAGTTAATGCTAATAGTACCATTAAAGGAAGAAATAATGCATCCGAGGAAGAAAAAGAAGAGCTAAAGCACTTTCATTGGACCCATACCATGTCTCCTTAGCAGCCCCGTGATTTGATTTCCATCTTTCTCCACTGCAATCCTTCCCTCTCGCACTAAAAAAGACGATCCAGTGTACGAGACTCTCGCCACTACGGGTCTAAAGAAATTCTCAGATGTAAGCAGTCTTACCCTAATTTCTTTTATCTAATTTATTTTCTCTTGCTGTCCTCCTCAATAATACTGTCCTTCTCTTGCCAAAACAGTTCATCAGCAGTACTGCTAAGCTGTATTGATGTCGAGTGGCCAGGGAAGAGAATCCGGAGAAGGGTCATCAAGATCAGCTTCTGCACCAGCTGATCATCAGCAACCACCCCAATTGAGCCGATACGAGTCGCAGAAGCGGCGAGACTGGAACACCTTCGGACAGTACTTAAAGAATCAGAGGCCCCCAGTAGCCATGTCACAGTGCAACTATAACCATGTCCTAGATTTCCTTCGATACCTTGATCAATTTGGGAAGACTAAGGTGCACTTACAAGGGTGTGTCTTTTTTGGTCAACCTGAGCCACCAGGGCCTTGTGCTTGCCCTCTCAGGCAAGCTTGGGGTAGCCTTGATGCACTCATCGGACGCCTTAGGGCTGCATACGAGGAGAACGGTGGCTTACCAGAGACGAATCCATTCGCCAGTGGTGCTATTCGTTTGTATCTGCGAGATGTAAGGGGCTCTCAAGCTAAGGCCAGGGGCATACCGTACAAGAAGAAAAAGAAGAAGAGGAATCAAATGAAGGCCACTGACGAGACGACGAACTTTCAGATGCAGTCATCTTGATTGTTTTCTGCTTCTCAAGAGAGGTAAATTTCCCATATAACATTACTTTTATTTAGAATTTGGATCTGGTTGATGGCTTGAAAATTCCACTGCATGATCACTTATACTATGATATATCAGTATGATTGCAATATGATTAGCTTTTTCTTGGATCAGATACGACATAGTTGAATGATGAAACTCATAAAAATTAAAGTAATTCTGTTAGTTGA
The DNA here is from genome assembly GCA_023539305.1 of Ilex asprella. Taxonomy (NCBI): domain Eukaryota; kingdom Viridiplantae; phylum Streptophyta; class Magnoliopsida; order Aquifoliales; family Aquifoliaceae; genus Ilex; species Ilex asprella. The sequence continues at coordinate 4,707,698 of CM042197.1, forward strand.
AATAAGAATTCTGGCCAGGAATTGAGGGCATCCCAATTGCTTCATAATAGAACCCTAATCCAAAGGTATTTAAAACCCTAATTTGCATAGTTATAATGAAAGTAAAGGCCCAGAAAAATCTAAGTAACTTTACCATAATATTTTCACTCACTAAGATTAGGGACATTAGCAATATGAAAATGGGTATTGAGCTCACTCTGTGTGTGTTCTCTCAGTGCTCTCTCTCTCATGCAGAATTACAGTTTTTGGTGGTTTCTAAAACCAATATTTCTCATTTTTTATTTTACTTTTTTTGAGTGTTGTCCCTTTTATATAGGATTCTGTACGATCTTGTGCCCTCCACAGGTGGCCATTAGATATGATCACATTACCTATATTGTTGTTGTTGTTGTTGTCTGCAAACATAGAATAGAAAAACGTGTGCAACTAATGAACCTAACATTTGTATTAAATGTGTGTTTGTTGGGGCTAATTCATCTGCAGATCACCTCTTAATCTTTGATTCTTTGGAGATCTTAAATGAAGAAACACATAACACACACACATGTACTGTTTCCTTGCTTGCCTATATTCTTTCTTTCCTTTTTCCATTATTTAATGTCCTTGTGTTTGGTCATGCTAGCTATATTTTATACTCATCCGAATCTAATCCTCATTTTCTTTTTTTCTTTTTTCTTTTTTTGGGTATCAGATAACTACTGAAAATCATACTACCCTACCTAGATATGAAGTCTGCAGTGTATGAAATGAGCTCTTATACAAATTCACTTTTTACTTGATCCAATTGCAGCCATAGTATTTTCTCTTTTTTGTGAAGTTGAGTTGAAAGAATTCTTATCATGGTTCTGAATTTTGCTACTCAAAACATTGCTGGAAAGTTCCTATTCTGAATTTTGCAGAGAATACTCATTGTTGCATGAAATAACACCATTCCCTATCATTACAAAGTAGTACTATAGATCTTCCAGCTTCATGTTCTCCATATTATTTCCTATGTTTTTACTTGCTATGCTCATTAAAATTCCTCATTAGACTCAGATATCTACGAGATATTGATTGCCATGCCTTACATTGTCTTTTTATTTTCTCTTAGTCCATTGATAAGGGCTGAAGCAACTTAGGCAAATTATCTCACATTGCGTTGTATTATAGCTAATGTCTTAATTTTGGGCTGAATGAATGGAAGGTATATATTTTTTTTTGTTGATGATATTTCTAGTACATATTTCTTTCAGTTTTTTGTTTGCATCAGTGTAGTTGGTTTCTTATCATGAGCCATTCTGGAGACTCAAAACTTATTTGTTTATTTTTGGTTAAAAAAGAACCTTATGATCTATAGAATTCATGCACGGTTCAAACGCGTAGAAGGATACAAATCCAAAGGAAAAGATAATTGAAATGAAAAGATTTTTTAAACAAGCACGAAGTGAAAAGTCATACATGTATGTGGAGATTCATGTATTTTACTATTCATGTACATTTCCCAAAGTCATTTTATAGATGTGGAGTCATTAATTACATTTAGGTGCATATTTCTTGTGTTCTATAAATACTCATGTATTCTTGTCATTTTTCTAGAAAAAATAAAAAATGTTCAAGTGTATTTCTCTTATTCACCAGTTCCTCCATTGTGTCTTGAGTGTGTTAATCTTCTTTCATTTCCAACAAAAGTGGTATTAGAGCTAGAGTTCCAACAATACGATCTAGTTACACATTTTTAGGATGCTGAAAATTCTTGTACCACTCTAATCCAAAGGGACCAACATATCAGTTATACACCAAAACTTAAATGTTAAGAACACTCATTCACTAAAGCTTTCCTTTGAGAGAACAAGAAGATCAAAATTCAGCACATACAGCCCTCCAAGATCCTTCCCTTTTGGGCCGGTTGTGGGCGAGGAGGGATTCAAACACCCGACATCATGATTCGTAGCCACGTACTCTAATCCTCTAAGCTACAGGTCTCATCCCGTCTCCATTGGATCTTTTTCCGGGAGTACCCTCAAAAAAGGAACCTTTCATGGGACACCAAGCTATGATTACTCGCCAAGGTACTAGGAATGCAAATTGGATTCCAATCATCACAGATGAATGCAGCAATCCAGTGGAAAGGCCTCCGCTACCCCATATCCTTGTGAATCTGAGTTATTTTTGTTTCTAATTTGCAGAAGCTATTGCTTTTCACTCTCATCTACACTTTTCAAGTTATTTTCCTTTGTTATTCTACACATCTTAACTCCTGCTCCTTGGTTGGTATCATTTCAGGCCACTTACAATTTCAAGCTCCCACAAGTTTCACTATGCCTGGAGGTTTTATCATATTGGATGTTGCTAGAGCTCTTCCATTGGTCAAGTACTTGATCTTCTTCAAAATATATTTCCTAATAAATAGCTCAAGCACCGTATACCAATTGTAAAAAGTGAATTCTTGCATTAAGTTGATCATGAGATGGAACAAAGAGTTGTTGTGTTCTCGTTCTATCTTTTTCTCTTTTGATTTCTTAAGTTGTATAGTGTCACATATAATCGATATGATTACCGAAAATATTCCTCAAGATATACAGATTTGATGCAGGCAGGGGGGAGTGATTTTCCAAATTTTACATGATTGCCAGCAGAAAACAGGTTGCAAAGTTGCTTAATAGATACAGTGTAATATTATTATACATGGTCAGTGTCAACACTGCCAAGGTACTTTCCTTCCTATTTTTGGACAAAATTGTCTGTTTGATTGCCGGATGTGAGTGACTAAAGTTTTCTATCTGAGGTTTACTGTTCTATGTCTCAAAACTTTTAACGGTGACTAGTAATGATTGCAAGCTCTCGCAAATCCCTCTAATATTGATATGAATTAGGAAGTTAATACCATAGATGGGTCATCTTGGTTTGCTTGAGATTTTGAATGCATTGTCCCACTTATATGATGTAATTGTAATCTGTCCCACATCTTCATAAGTATTTAGGTCCACATGGATTCCTCTTGAATTTATTCACCAAATTCATTAGCCTAATCACCATTTCTCCCCAGCAACTCAATAGGATTAGTATTATTACTATCTCACTATTACCTTTAATATTATGATTGAAATGTACTCAGTTTGTTTAAACCCCGAACTCCTCATTCTGTGGCTTTATCTCGTGTATATTCCATATTAAATCGAGATTTCTCCAGAGTTTTTCGATGAAAACACTGCAAAAAATCGGATTTTTTTTGACAATTCTACAATAGAATTATTCAAGGAAACCACTCTGCTAACTATATGTAGTGGAAACAAATCCACCCACAGCTAAAATCCCTATCAACCAGGAGTACATGCACAGTGTGTCTAGAGTTTCTATCATCTATGGCTATCACTCTTATGGCTTTCACTTCTATGAGATATAGTCTTTCGAATCTAGCGATTCAATAGGCTTTGTTCCCTCATCCTAACCTTACTAGGTCCTCAAAATAATTATACAGATGCGGTACCTTATTTTTTTTTTTAATTGAAAAGACATACACAATCAAGCACACAATTTTTACTACTTACCCAACATCAACAACAAATCACAGGACGTGGTACCTTAATTACTAGTTCACAATCATGTCCTATGTATGTTGTGTCACTGGGATGTGCAATTGTCTTCTTTTATGCCATTTTCGGTCTGAAGCTACTATCAAATTACAGCCCAACTCTTTCAGGCAGGAGATAACAAGCTCATTTAGTAACTCCATTAGAGGCATCTTTAACCTTCATTTGGTTCAATCTGTGGTAGCAACCAAATTATTAGATTCTTGAAAGGCATCGAAGAAACCGATGACACATGAAACGATTTTCATTATAAATAAATAAATAATCTTATTACATACAATAAATAGTCGAACCCGTTACCTTGCTCTACCCTTGACTGGCTCTAAATCCCAAAGCTCGCCTTGTACTAACCCCACTCTTCTCATTGACCCTTTATGGTTAGCTAATTCTTTCTTTGATAAGCTATAATAACACCAGAAAGTCAGTAGAACCACTTATATATATACATGAACGTTATGAATGAATCCTAGTAGATGAGTGTGATCAGAGATAGTATAAGCAGTTGTTGCTGCAAAATAATAACAAGTGCTAATGCCACTGATTCTCTTTCTAATGGTATCCCTATGAATATCAACCTCCAAGGTTTTTGAGTGGGATAAACTTAGTCAGTTTTTCTTGTCTTGTTCTTGAGCATGCTAATACTGTTGTCTGATCTTCTCCGCCACCTAGTACATGCACCCAAGCTTAGGTCTTCTCTGTCCGATTTGTAGGAAAAGTTAAAAGTAGAAGATATATGATAGTGTGTGGTACTAGGAAAGATTGAAATCAAGGTTTTTTTAAAAAAAAAAAAAATTCTTGTGCTACTCAAGCTCGTCTTAGTTGTGGATAGTAGAGTTTAACTATCGATCTTACATTTTTTTCATGCTCGACTCGTTAAGTTAGGCATGTCAAAGGATTGAGTTTGGATCAAATTTTGATTAATTTAAATTCAATTTTCAAAAATTTAATCTGATAATTAATTTAATTTCAATTTTTAAAAGTCCGATTTGATAATCCAACGAATTTTATTTTCATAGTTCATATCTAAATCCGTTAATGATTTGAAATCCAACAGATTTTATTTTTGTGGTCTATATTTAAATTCGTTAAAAATTCAAAAATTTGATCTGATCCGAATAATTTAATTAACTAAACTTTAATAAATTATACCTAAATTTCGGTAAATAATCACTTTTTTTTAATATTTATATAAAATATTTATGATAAAATACCTAGCAACTTGAATTTTTATTCCTACATATTTTTCCCTTTAAAAACATTGAATCAACAATTTCTGCTACATATTCAATCATTTAGTATTTGATTAATTTATAGTTTAACATAATTTTTATTTTAGACATTATTCATACACGATAGTATACACATGTTAAGAAAATTTAATATAATCAAATCGATTTTTTGAGCATTCAAATTTTATATTCAATTGTGTCTTCGGATTATGATTATTTATAAATAATTCGGATAGGAGCATAATCGGATTAGATATATGTACATCAAAATCCAAATCTGTAAAATATAAGATATCGGATTCGGGTTATTGATAAAAAAAAATTAATTTATATTCAGCTAATCGGATCGGATTAAGATCATCCATTGACAGGCCTACTTGCAAATATTTGTGTTCAATTTATTAGGAAAAAGTTTTAAAAAATAAATTTTATTACTTATTAGTAAATTTTAAAAAAAATCAATTCATAATCATAATCATAACCATAAATTCTAAGTTATCAAGCATAGAATCAATATGTGAAAAATCATTCTTCCAATAATTAATCAAAAAATACATTGAAAGAATAGTATATATGATTTGACTCTACCATGAACTATTTTTGAGTTGTTCATCTTCCAAATAAAATTCGTGTGACAACGAATTTAAGTTATGCATAGACATGAATTTAGTCGAGTCTAGTCTAATACTCGAGTCAAATCACACATTATTTAAATTTGGCTTATTCATAAACTGAATTTAAAAATATGGTCAGATTTAAATGAATTTATAATTCAAATAATCATGATGGACGAGTCAAAATCAAATCGTCACAAGCCAAACTCGAATTATTCAGACCCTAGCTTTAATTTTCCTAAACCCTTAGGTCTTCACCTCGCTGATAGCTACAGCTCGTTGTTAGCACAAGAAAAGGGAGAGGTACTGATGACAACTTATATGATTTCCCATTCTATGGGTCTGATTAATATCTGTCATCCACTAAGCTTCAATCTTAGAAGATTATGAAGGCCCCTCCCTCTAAAAGGCCTAAAACTGCGGTAATAATTGATTAGCAGAAGGAAGGGGAGGGGGGGAAAGAAATCAAACTGCTAAATTATACTTTACCTCGATGCACTATTATTTTTATTTTATTTTGTACTTTTAACTATAAAACTTCTCACATTGCATTTTAAAATATTAATTTTATTTTATATCATTCCAATAGATAACGACGATTGTCAATTTTTTAAGAGTAATGCTACATGAATTTAAAAACTGAACTTAAAAATTAGACTTGATAATCACAAACATTGAACAGGTAGTGAGTCTCAATAAATGCTGGGACTCACAGTGAAATCAATGGTTATAATTATCAAGTCTGATTTTTAAATCTAGTTTTTAAGTCCATGTAGCATTACTCATTTTTTAATGGTAAATGCGCATGTGAATAGTTTGTACCGTCAATAAGCAACTGCCTATTACACATGTATAAGTCAAAAATCAAGAAAAATACTCATTCATGATTTTGCTTTTCCTAAGCTCCAAAGTTTTTTTCTCTAGCTGACTTTCTTTTTCTTCACAGCAATCATTTGATTGCAAAAGAGGTAAAATAAAATTGTTCTAGGCATTTGGCGGAAAATATTTTGGGGTTTTCCTTCCTCTTTTGACAAATTTTGAAGTTTGTCGCTATTTATTGGAGTAATATGAAACAAAATTAATATTTTAGGGTATAAAGTAAAATAAAAATAATAATTTAAGGGGAAAAAGTGTAAATTACTCAAATCAAACACCACAGGCGAATCAAACATAGAAAATGGTAGAAAAAAGAGAATCATCCAAAAGCCTCACAAGAAATTGCCTCGATGAGCAAAAGAGCTAACCTCGGCCATAATGACAAGTCTTTTGTTGCAAAAGCAATGACACCCAGATGTGTGTGTGACCAACCAACATAAAGGAAGAAATGGACCCTTTGGACAACAGATAGCCTTTAGTGGGATTCGTAGGAGGAATACCATGCTTGAGTTTGTCTCTTATTGGTAAGAAATTTTGGGTAATAAGTAGGGTGTTAATCAAATTGTGTCATGTTATTTGAAGATATGTCACATTCGGTTAGTGTTATTTTGACCGGGATCAATTTTCGTGGTGATGAAAATCTATTTAATTCTAAAATAATTCATAAAACATTATCCCCAACAGCAATTGGATCAATCTTTGTTGACTGACTTGCATTGCTTGGGTGGGGGTTAGGGTGAATCCCTGGGTTGCTTCTCTAGCTACGTATGGATCCCCTTCAGTTGTGTTGCCTGCTTTGCCGGCTATCGTTCATCTCATTTGTCTTGTCTGGGATGGTAAGGAGAGAAAGGGATGTATAGGAGAGATGAATTAGAATCAATTGAAGTGGATCTCAAGAGTTCACCTTTATTCTACTTGAGTTTAGTGAGTGGATTCTATTGTGGATGTAGATGAATGCGCTCAAGCAAATAATAGTAGTAGGACTTAGCTGCTAAGTTCATGATTGGTCGAATTAATCACCATGTTTTTGAGATTCTTCTAAATGTTATTTTTCTTTCGTTAATCGATGCAAAGTCAATCGAGTACCCCATATATCTATCTTCTTTGAAATGAAATTCCCCGATTTTGCCTTAGTAAGTTCAATGAAACTATATCCCTTGTTGCTTGCTTCATCTTGCTCCCCTTTTCCGTTTAGTTCTATAGTGAGACTTCCTCTAGCTGCCCGTCTTGCTCCCTGAGGAAGAGGTTCAAAATAGAATTTTTTTTCCAAGACGGAGACGTCAGATAGGTCAATCAATGTACGAGAAGATCCCTTCAAACACTTTCATTGGCTCTTTTTTGATTAATTCTTATTGAGGATCTAATACTTGCATTTTGAATCAATAATCAACCCACGAATAGAGGTTCATACTCCTTTTCCTAACTTTGAAATTCAATCTATATTGGCCTCGCTTCCCCTTCAATATTGTGTTATGTTCTCATCTTTGAATAGCCCCATTTAGTTCCCTAGTTCAGATAGTGAAATTTAAAAAACAGAAATCAAAGTTAAGAGGTGGTGCATCACCCGTAGCCTTCTGTTCTTTCTCCTTATTTCTCTTCTACTTTGTCTTCATGTAGGGGTGAATAGCATTCCAAAAAGTTGACATTCTTTCTTTTTCATTCAATCTCTCTCCCAGCCAGCTACACATTCCCCTTTCTCCATGAATTATGATATAGGACCACCCTTAACTCCACCTTCAAAAAATCGTATTGCACAAATCTAGTGTTAAAGGAAAGGGAAGAGACAACTCATTCAATAATAATAAAGAATCATATTGATGAGCGCTTATTTGAAGCCCTTTGACCTTCCACTTGAAAACTGTCCCTAACGGGCCACACATACTATAACAATCATTAAAAAAATAAAAAACAGGCTAACTATACTAGCAAACCAATAAGACACTACACAGACAAGTTAAAAAATGTTTTGGATTCCGAGAAGTTGCCTGAGTAGGGGTTTTTAACAGCCTTGCTAGTCAGGAAGAACCTTAAACTTCCACTGGAGTTACCGCAGGGCCAAGATAGAGTAGGAACTTCACCAATAAATTCCACACCTCGACCAGTTTGTAAAATAGTCAAGTGGCTTGTCACTTTCGATAAGGCGGGCGCCCCCTACTCCTCACATTGACTTATCTTCATTCCTTTTTAGCCAAGGCAATCGACCTTACTTTTTTAAAAGAAGTTAAGTACATTTTAGACGTAGCAACGAACAAGCCGAGATTCTTTTTTTTCTCTGATTTAAGCAAATATTGAAACTGTTTTCTCCCTCCTCCTTGATGCTCCATCAAGGTGCTAGCATGTGATTAGTGCATAACCTCCATTACTTAATCACTTGATAAAGACATCTCAATAGAATTCCCAGTAAACCTCTTTTGAATAGCTTACCATCATTCACGATATACATACCCTTGACCCTCTTCGTTAATTAGCTTATTCACTTTGAATCTATGATCCGGTAAAGTTCCTTTTGCCAGGTATTCATTATATGGTTATTTCTCTTCTCATCCACTAGATCGATAAACACACATTCTATTCTATTAGGCATTTATGTGCATTTTAGGCAAGCCTCTTGTTGAGCTTTTGTATTCCTAGCCATACCAGGCCAATAGTAACCTTGTCTTTGCAATCGTCTGTAGAGGTTTACCATTGTTGTTGTCCCACAAACCTTATTATGAACTTCTTAAAGTGTATTTGCTACTTCTTCAATCCCTAAGAACCAAGCTAAGACCCATCAGATATCTTGAAGTCAAAATTACCACATAATTTAGTGAAACACTTCAAGTTTTTCTTGGCCATGTGCACTAATGACACTGATTGCTTTTTTTTCTTAAATTACCGCATGTCTTCATTCTCCATCTTTGATGACAGGCTTATCGTTAAAGTTTCATAGAGCATTTGGTCTAATAGTACTCCTTACCTTGTGAAGTCTTTATCTTCTTGAGGTTATGAGTTCAAGTTTCCTTCCCCTCTCCCTCCTCCTCCCCCTCCCAATCCCTAAAAAAAAAATAGTTCGACGCTTGCTGATCTTAATAATAGCTTCATCATCTTTGAACTTTTTTCTTTTAAAAGCTAGGGTGACCAAAGAATCAGCAAGTCGATTGGTAAACCTGTTCACATTGGTGAATTCCACATCAATTTCATCACTCACACTACTTCTGCATACAAGGAAATTAGAAGGTGCTAGGAAAATCTCCTTCAATGTGAATGTCCCATTCAATTTAAACGATAAAGATGTTGAGTCTTCTTTCGGTGATTCCAAAACTATTCTTGCACCACCTTCTTTCCTTGGATGTAGATGATTCATCACAATATAAGGTACATTGCCCATCTTCTATTATTGCAATTTGTTCCATCTAGACAAGAATTTCTTTAGAAAGCTTGCTAGAGTCTTTTGATGGGCCACTAGATCTGCAAAAGCTTGCACCTTTATGGCTTTGGGATTGACACATTCTATATCAAATTATGACAATTCTAACAATTATCGTGTTGTCCTTTCCAATGTGGCTGGCCGTAACAAGAAGTACCTTATCAAATTAGCCCCCACGATCAACTTTATCTTATAAGCCAACCTTACCTTGGGCTGCATATAAATATGCAAGTGCTAGACAATTTTTCTCTACTTAGTAACAAATGAAAAAAAAAATCATCTTTCTTACAATACCAACTAAATGGATTGAATTTGTGTTTAACAATAACCCGACCCACTTAGTATTAGTATAAATTGATCATATTAATTTAGATTTATGCCATGCTTGTGTTATAGATAAAATTAACTCCCCTGGCTAAGCGAGGGTACCAACACGAGGAGTTTCATCCCATCCTGTATACCAATCAAAACTCAAAAGCAAACGAAATATTTTTTAACATTTAGATAGATAATTTCTCCCACCAAAGTGTACAAGCAGACACTCATCCCCCATAAACCCCAAAACAATGCAAGCAGATGTGAAAGATGGACACCACTCTATGGAGAGATTACATTCACTGTCATTTTTATTTTCTTATTTTGCTGGTGCAACACTGGAGATTTAATCTAACAATAGCAAAAGGTGAACTCTGATCCTGCAACTAGCATCTTTCAGCTGCATATTCTCAACCAATTTCATCATTAACACTGTTACACCCTAATCTACAGTTGTTGTGGGTTTTGGTTGGGGGCAGCATGCAGAGTTGACCATCTCTTTGATTGCGAGAACTAGAGTAAGATAACATGTGTCCAAAGTTCGGCTGCAACCATTGTATGCCCAATTACATAGTAAGATCTTAGCTTCATTCATCCATACGTAAAGGAAAACACCAGGTTAGTTTAAAACTGTACCTCATGCCATTACAGCACCATGCTGCAGTATACAGTTGCCCTGTGCATGCTAATCAATAGTTTGAAGCTCTTCAACCACCATTATTTTGGCAATCTTACCCACATAATAATCACCCATAAATCAATGTACCATGAAGACACGAGTATATAAAATAAGAAGGAACAAGCAATCTATTGATTCATCTAGAATAAAGATACAATTGAACAGAACTAGGTATCTCACCCAAAGAATGTGAAGGACCTCAAAGCTTCAAATAACCTTGCAAAAAATCTGCTATTTGTGGTTGGGGAGGGGGTTAGTTAGAGCATGAAATTAACAGCCTACATATACAACAGAATCAACATCTCATACCCAGCCAAAACGCTGTTTTCAAGCCACCAATTTAGGTTATCAAAGCAGGATCTTCCAAATGTGTATCAAATTTCTAATGGCTTCTTTAAACTACCAATTTAGCTTCTCCCAGTGCATGATCTTCAACAGGAGTATCAAACTTTAAGTTTCTTGCAATGTCAAAGAAATGAGCGACCGCTTCCTCAGGTGTGCCAACAAGAACACCATGGCCCAGATTGAGTATGTGACCCCTCGGTCCTGCACACTTCACAACCCTGCCAAATGGATTTGATCATCAATTTATAAGAACTGAACTCTAACAGCAACCAATTTCTCTAAAAGCAACCAATTTCTTTAAAAGCAACCAATCTTCAACATGTGCTTTGTGCTCTAGTTTATTCACAAACCTTTCAATTTCATCTGTCAAAGCAGGAAGAGGAGAAAATAAATAAGCAGGGTCCACATTTCCCTGGACACTTATATCATTTCCCAATCGCTTCTTTCCATCTTCCATATCCACTGTCCAGTCTAGCCCAATCACATCGACTCCAGTTTCTTTCATCCGTTCAAGAAGACCGCCATTTCCATTAATGTAGAGAACCAGTGGTGTTTTAGGGCACTTTTTCCTTACTATACTCACAATCTGAGAATTCAGAAACCATAAGAGATGATCAAAAAAGAACATAGGAGCTGTGATACGAAAACTGCCTATCTGCACAGCATAAAGACATGAACCCCACACAGACAGGACAAATGTGCAATATTATACTAAAACATGAAAAGTTGAGAACTAATATAGCTGCTGTCAAAAATTTCAAATCTTGACAAGGAGATAATCTTTCGCCAAATTAAGCACATAACAAACATTGGAAGCTTTATACGTTGCACATCATGGCAATCATGCTTGTATGATGAGCCTAAAACCAGCTTGATGGAAACAAGTATAAGCATAAAGCAAACTAAGTTTTCAATTTTAGAAGAAGAAAACAAATACACAAACAGGAAGGTGAAAAGGAGCACAGTGAGTCATTCATCATGAGGCAGGAACAAGAAAGTTTGTGTTTTCCCTGACCAACAAAACTCGTCCAAGTTACCTCAACAATATAGGGCTTTGACCAGCGCTCCCACATGTCAGGTGGTAGTTGTCCTCCCCATGAATCAAATATTTGTATACAATGAGCTCCAGACTCCACTTGAAAAACAATATACTCAGATATCGCCTGTGCTAAATGCGAGAGAAGAGCCCTCAATACATGGGGTGCAGTGTGGCACATTCTCTTTATGGTCGTATATGTGCGGGTTGTACACCCTTCTACTATGTATGTAGCAATTGTCCAGGGAGCTCCCACAAAACCCAAAACTGCAGCTCGCTCCCCAACCTCAATAAATAAATACAGACGTCAATCAATAAAACAATAGCTAAAACCATACAATACAACTAAGCAATAGAGCACTAATGCTAAACTACCTAGCACTTTCTCAATTCATTAGGTGAAGAACAAGAAGTACCTCATGGCGCAAAATTCTAAGGGATTCTCCCACAAAATGTAATTTCTCCAAGTCAATTGGATGCAATGCTTTCAAACCCTCCTCAGAACGTATTGGAGCATGGATAACCGGGCCCCTCACCTCTTCTATGTCAAATGGGATACCAAATGCCGCTAGAGGGGTAAGTATGTCAGAGAAGATAATAACGCCATCAGGATTGAAAGCCTCCCAAGGCTGCAAAGAAATTTCCACAATAAGATCAGTTGTCTCTGACCTTTCTCTGAAGGATGGGTATTTCTCTGCAAGCTTTCGGTAAACAGCCATATACCTTCCAGCCTGACGCATCATCCATGCTGGAGGGCGATTTACAGGCTCTCTTCTTGCCGCCCTGACCAAAAGAGGATCTGAACCCCATGTCAAAACATTATGTTACATAGAACACCATTTTTCACGATAGTAAATAAACGAAAACAACACAGATTATAAATAATTCTCCGAGCCCCTATATACATGGACTTAGAATGTAAATGTTCCAGATAACATGAGCTCATTGCGAAAGGTACTAGAACTGACTTGTGAAATTGCTGCAGAACCTAAAAACATAAAGTGAATTAAGACTACAGTTGGAAGCATGGAATCCATGACTTGGAATAGACCGCACTAATTCAAATTTTAAATGACTACTGTCCCATGTCCATTTCCATTTCCAAAGCATGAATTTTGCAGACACTAATACAGCATACATTGATTTCTCATCACAATGGCTCAATTACAATACCAAGTTGATCCATAAACTTCCTGAAACAAATAATAGATAAGCTCGTCAAACACGGTCAATAACACCTCCCTGTGCTCATATTGATTGTTACTGTGCAGCACTGAGTTCATTACATCAGTTAAGAAGCATACAAATCTGGGTAAAATGCAGACAGAAGTTACTTGCTAACATCCATAAAACAATGTGATGAATAATTACTGAGCTCTAACTGTAAAAATGTTCATATTAGTACATAACCCCATGTGAAAATTTTAGCTCCCGTGTTGGCAAGAAATTGAGGAACGTACCAGAAGATGCGGAAGAGGAGACCCGAGGGTATTTGTAATAAGTGATTTCTTTGGGTTTACGAGAGAGGAAAACCCCATTTTGGGCGTTAGAGAGAAACCCTTGTTGTACGAACAAGCTAGATGATTTCCAGCCCACAGAACAGCAACTACAAACACTGTAAGCCAAAGAATTACAGTGGGTATTAGTGTGTCAAATAAGTAATTCACAGAGGGAAAGACAGAGAGAGAACTGGCCTGGTCGAAGAGGAGAAGTTCATTTGGCGAATTGGGATTTTGAAGGAGAAAGATTTGAGGGTGCTACTGTTAAAGGAATTGATCTTTCCTTTTTTTCTTCTTATCCCTCTTGTCAACTCTTTCTTTCCGGTGCTAACCAGAGAGGAAGATAGAAATATCCTTATTCACTTCGGCTGCACCTTGCTTCACCGGATTACAATCCCCACGTTATAGAACCTAACTCTACTCATGTGGTTGGGCCGTTAATCAAACTAGTCCCGACTTGAGTTTAGTTCGTTTTTAATTTGTTTAAATTCAGCTCATTTTTAAAATTTTATTTAAAAAATAAGTTCGACAGACTCAGTTTAAATTTGATAAGCTTGACTCATTTATGTGCAAATATTTTAGTTCAAAATGAATCAAATTTGAATAATTTTTTAGATTCGATTAAAAAATAAATTTTTTAGGCTCAATTCTAACTTATTTGGACACTTTGGACTATCAGCCCAACTTAGCTTTAAATTAATTTTCTGTTTCTTTTTTTTATTTGTTTATTTCCAATTCTTTTCATTTAGAGAAACCAGAAAATAAAAAAAGATTTAATTATTCATAGTTCGCTGTTTTGGGGGAGTGAAACTCTGTATCGCGTGGGACGACTACTAATTTATCTCTTCTACGATAGAGAATTGTATTAGAGTTGTATATAGAAATTTACTTCCTATTTTAGAATCTTGATCAAAGATGGACTATATTCTAAAAAAAATACTTTTTAAAAATATAGTGCATTAGAGATCCTCTGAAATCAAGTGCTCGTAATCCAATAAAAGTATAAAATTCCAAATTTCAAGATCACCTATATATATGCTTAAGTAGTCATTTTTTTAGTTGAATGGTCAAGTGTCTGATTTAATTTATGCGCACCTTAATTAATCTTTTCTCTGGTCTGATCAAAGACAGATCATTTATACTGGAACTAAATAATTTATTAGAGATAAATTTCTCATGGTCTGGGAGTTGCGAAGATTCGAACTTAAAAAATTTGTGTTTACAACTCGTTTTTTTTTATCACTTGAACTACTCATTAGAGCTTGTTTGGTATGTGAGAACATGGGTTGGGGAGTAAACTCTCTTAAACCCATGTTTGGCAAGTATGAAGTATGAATAAGATTTCAAACTCAGTCCGGTCATGAAATCTAAGGGGGAGGTGGGTTTCATATGTAAGTTTAGAGGTTTAACACATAAATGGCATTTATACCCTTATATATCATATATATCTCATATATATAAATTAGTTAAGGGGTAAAATAGTCATTTTATATACAAATATATTATCATAATAATCATATAACTCTGCGCATACCAAACATGGGTATGAATAGCATTGAATGTTGAATTTCATCTTTAAGTCAAACCCGAATTTGAACAATCCAATTCAAACCACTTCCAAAAAATATACCAAACAAGCCCTTAGAGTTTTATGGAACGATATTGATTTTAGTGCTATTTAAGCTATATAATAGTTTTTTTTTTTCGACAGAAATTAACCTAACAGACTACTCCACGCAACTCTTTAAAAGGAGAAGCGGGGAGAGCCACTATACACACACACACACCCAAAGGCTTCCGATGTGGGAAGCCCTAGCCCCGGCTAAGTCAAGGACTGACACCTCATGGCGCATCCTCGAAGCCAAGCCCACGCCGGAAAGCGCTTGGGGCACACGCACGCAATAGGCGCTTCGGCCAACACTGTTTTTTTTTTCGACAGAAATTAACCTAACAGACTATTCCACGCAACTCCTTAAAAGGAGAAGCGGGAAGAGCTACTATATACACACACACCCAAAGGCTTCCGATGTGGAAAGCCCCAAGCTACATAATAGTTAAAATTTCAAAGTAAAATCGAATTTAATTGAATCTAAAATGTGACCGCACAAATATGACTTTGATTATCGCAACTAATCCTCAGTGTACCAACTATTTTGGTTGAGGAATTTTTTATATTTTATATCTCAAAAAATTTAAGAATTTTTATTTTATATTTTAAAAATTAATTTTTTTGCATTATATTCTCCATGTATTAAATTTAATTTTTAAAATAAAATTACTTAAATTTTTTGGGGTACAAAGTGTGATTCTTCCTTTTTAAAACTGGTTCTCAACTATTAACACGAGGCAGGCAAAAGCTCATATCTTCCCTCCGTCTAATTCTCTCTGCTCATTTCCACTCCCCAAATGCTGACTCCAAACCTCTCCCTCTCTAAAACCCTAAACCCTCCTATCTCCACCTTCCAATCCCCATCATATTCTCTCTCCAGAATTTCAAACCCTCTCCTCATAACCCTATTCCCGATTCTCTCCTCCCCAAAGAGCACCAAACGCCTCTCATTTCAATCCCAGTGCCTCTGTCAAACTCGTAATCCTCCATTTTCGGACCCAAATGCCACCATCCACCAAAGAGACCTCCGTTCATTCGCCGGAAGGAGCAAGAAGAAGTCAGGAGGGCCCTCCCCCGGCCGCATAGAAGGACCCGCTGAGCTCCGGCGAGAGGCAAGGCGAAATGCTCGCAGGAAAAGCCAAAAACTAGCTGAGAGTTTGTTCTATAGGCTCAAAAACCCTCACAAAAACTACCCCGATAATTTTTCCGAAGAAGAGCTTCAAATGATCGGTTTGGGTTATGATAGATTGGTCAGGTTTATGGAAAAAGATGACCCAAATCTGAAACACCCTTATGATTGGTACAAATATGGTGAATTTGGACCATATTCGTGGCGTGGAGTGGTTTTAGGTGACCCCATTCGTGGGCGATTTTCCGATGAATGTGTGACGATGATTGGTGAAGTTAAGGACCATGAGGAATGGGAAAAAATTGAGCAGTTTGAATTGGCTCAAGATTTTCAGAAGAGGTTGGATTTCATGGATAAGAGTGTAGGGTTTAGGTACTTTTGGGTGTTTGTTAGGCACCCGAAGTGGCGAGTTTCGGAATTGCCTTGGCAACAATGGACTTTGGTTTGTGAGGTTGTGCTTGAAGCTGGGAAACAGAAGTTGGATAAGTGGAGTTTGATGGGGAGGCTCGGCAATAAGTCGAGGGCATTGATAACACAATGTGCGGCATGGATGAGACCCGATATTATATACGTGAAGAGGCCTGTGTATCAGTGCAGGTTTGAGCCTCAGGATGATTTCTTCAAGGCATTGACGCCATTGCTTGATCCAGAAACAGAGAGGGATTTTTTGTGTGAGGTGGAGAATGATGATGGGAGGGTCGAGTTGTCTACTTATTTTGGTGGATTGTGTAAGATTGTGAAGGTGAGTCCGAAGGCATTTGTGGATGATGTGGTGAAGGGTTATGAGAAATTGAGTGATGAGAAGAAATCCAAGTGTTTGGAGTTTCTGCTAGGAAATCATCCGGTTGAATTGTTGCATCCTTATACGAAAGAGTGGAAGGCTAAATTAGAGGAGATGGAGTTTGGTTGTGATGCCCCAGATGATGATGATGATCGTCGTGGTAATGATAGGGAGACCGAGGTGATTGATTGGGATGAGGATGATGAGGGTGACAATAGCGACGACGACGATGATGATGATGATCGGGATGTGGTTTTGGACATTGAAGGTGGTGGAGATGATGATTTGGGGATTGATGAAGATGAGTCGTCGAGTCCAGAGGAGGATGAGAGGTATTGGGAAGATGAGTTTAAGAATGCAGTGAGTAGCAATGAAGCAATGGAAAGACTTGCAAAACGAAGTATAGAGACGACTACGAAGTTGTATGAGAAGCAGCAGTCGAGTATAATGGAAGAGAAGGGGAAAAGGGTATCCTCAGAAGAAGGAGATGAAATGGCGATGAGGCGTACGAGAGCAAAAGTGAGTGCGGAAGAATGGAAACAGCTTGGGTATGGTCCATATAGGAAGAGGGTGCAGAAGAGTAGAATCCCTCCTGAGCTGTTCTTGCGAGCGGCAGTGAGACCATTTACTTACAGAAATCTTGTGAAGGAGATTGTTCTGATGAGACATGCAATATTGGAGGGCGAGATTGGCGGGAAGAAGCAGCAGTAGCATACAAGGCTCTTAGCAATATCGTATTAAGTTATCAGAGTTGTGTTGTACCAATGCTGGAATTTGTTGATTTCGCATCTAGCAGTGTACAGAGAGCCTTTCCAGTTGATTGAAACATTTAGGGTGGTTTTGTCTGTGGACACAGTTCTTTAATTTGCTAGAAGAAACAGATTGGTTAATTTGCATGTTATCCGATTTTGGCTTCTACTATAAGTTTCCAATGAATCTTGTGTTTTTACTTGAATTGTTTCGCTAATAGGGAACTCTAACGAAATTACCACAACGAATTGTCTTCTCCCTTCTCTTCAATTTTTTCACTCATTGCTGCAGCTCACCGATGATCCCGAGTTAGTTCCATAATCGGGATCCTGGTATCAACTGTGTTAGCATCCTCATGAAGTCATACGGAGTCGTGGAGGTCAAGAATCAAGATAAATGGGGCACAATTATTCCTCCTTTTGTCAATCTGGAGGAAGAGAATCAGCCACAGGCAATTTGGCAGGTCAAGTAGCAAAGCTTGCAAAATCTTAATGCCATTTCAAAAGCACATCACTTACTTTAGAAGGATGGGAATCCTTTCACCCCAGTTCATCCAAATATGTGTGTGTGTGTGTGTGTGTGTGAGAGAGAGAGAGAGAGAGAGAGAGGAGAGCTAAAAGTTTTGAACTATTTATATCTGAACGGCATTTACAGCTTCCAAAAAGGGCCAGTGAAGTCATAAGTTACATTCCTACACTAGCAGCCCCATGCAATTGCCCAAAAACCTGCGACCTACACTACCAGCCCCTTGCAATTGCCAAAAAACCTACGACCCTGAGACATGCATCAGAAGCCAAAACCTCTACACACAGAAGTATTCCTCAGGAACGTAAAATTGTAACCCAATTGTCTGCAATAACAAAAAGAATGGTTTAGTGTATGCGATACATTCAATCTGGTTGTTGTATTAGATATGAAATATTTAAAATTGCCAATGTGCATCAAAGAGCCCATGGTTTACTACCAGTCTGTAACATCCCGACTATGCAAAGCAGGGAAAAAAAATAATCAATGACTAGCCCCACAAAATGTCTAAAAGCTTGAAGAATTTTCCAGATTAATGAAATCAGGCAAATAAAATGGACTCAAAATTACAACATATAGAATGATCCAGGAATGGGTTGGGAGCAAATCAATTTGGTATTGTGGTGTAACATGAGCAGATTGATGACTGCAAACTACTAAACAGAATGGACAAGAAAGCTGATGGGATTAGAGAAAATGGAAGTTTAGAATGTAAGTGTTTTATAAGTAGTGCGTGAAGATGATACAAATATTTCGCTTATGGACTTTTCAAGAACCTGTGCAAACTTGATGTCAGCATCACTATGATCGTCAGGTCTCCCAGCTGCATCACCAACATAAAAGGATCTGTGGTGCAGAGAGAAATCTTATGTCAATTGACCGTTTCCATTTTCTCTGATAATGCCATGGTAAAGAATTTAGAAACCATAAAATAATTGTGGACAGAAGATGGACAAGAAAATGGTAGGAGATCTTCCTATGTAAAACAATAGTGAAAATAGATGCCTTAGAGAGCCCAAAAACTAAAAAGAAAGTAAAGCAAGAATGTGAACGAGATGATAACTGATTCATATCAATCGCAATGCCAGAGTTGAAGTGTTGCTGCATTATGCGCCACATCCCAGGTTTGGGTTTGCGGAAGGGATCTTCTGCTTGATCATTAGATTTATCATGCCCACAAGCTATGAAAACCTGCATACTGATGATTGCAAGTTAACTTCTTTCACAGTTTCCTAAAATATTTCGTTATGTAGGTATAATTCATTTATCACATACCTCAAACAAGTCCAACTATATTAAAAAAATAATTGTTCCAAAATTCTAAGCATCAAGGAAGTTCGATAAAATTAATAAAATAATGATGCCCACTTTCCAAGCACCATTAACTTCCAAGATTCAGAGCTTGTATGGACAGGGCACCCTAAATCAGAAGATGTAGGGTAGAGCACACCATAGCAACAAATTTAGACCGACCAGCTGTGAAGTACTCTCGTGATGAGGAATTCCAGGAGAATTGGGGACCAGGAATGATAGCTAATTTAAAAATCACTAGAATCTACAGATAATCAGGGGAAGCTAAGGAAGCCAAAGCAGAAAATAAACATACAGAAGAATTTCGAAATAAATTTTGCAACAATCTAAAAGTCTTAAAACCATATTTTTAACAGTAGCACTATAATTGTCTTTTTAGCATTGAGACCATTGCTCGGTTTTTCAACTTTTTTTTTACAAAAGAAATGCATACATGGAGAACATCATGTAGACGACAGCAACTAATTAAAAAAAAAAAAAAAAGAAACATACTCTTGACGCTTGAGTAAAACATACGAAAAATCTGAGAGAAGGTGCAGAGTATTGAATTAATTCCAAAAGTCAAATGTCGGTGGGACAAAAAAAACTTCATAAAATAGGGAAGTATTTAAACAAATCACTTTTCTTTCAGCAAGGACAAAAGTGAAATTCCCACAAAACATGAATGAAAAATGTAATATGATTTTATTTTCTTTTTCTCTTTAGGCAACAAATATAAAATTTTATCCTTCAGAGTTCAGACTGTTCAATTCCTGTTCACACACTTATGGGATCAAAAAAGGAAAACCTACAGGAACCAGACTAAACCACCTGAATAGGGACTTTCACTTCCTCAATAAAACTGTTCAGACGTCCAATTTTTGAGTCCACGGCGACCTGTCTTTTATTCTTCCAGCGCTCAATGTTTGATTCGTTGGTGAAAATCACCTATTAATGACAACGATGAAACACAGTTTCAGGATAAAGAAATGAAACGTAATGGTTAGAACATAGTTAGGCAACTTGATCAACTTAGCTGACAACAATAAGAATCAATAACCAGTTGCCAGATTGGAAACCCAATATAAAAAATCTAGTGTTTTAAGGAGTCAAAGGGCAAACCAGCTTATAACCATCATTGTACAGGCTCTGCAGCTTCTCCGGTATTGAGGGATACATAAGCGACCAAGCATCTGCACCTACTCTGAAATTAAAGGAAAGAAGGAAGGTCTCAATCAATATTCCAATTAATACTTGTAGAATGAGCTAAATTAATTAGTTCCGCCAGGCCCGAAAATATTACAGGACACACTATGAAGGTAGAGAAATTTTTTTTTTTAGACAAAGACTTCATCACATGCAATAATGGTACAAGGGCTGCAAACGAACCGAACCATTGCTGAATAGGTTTGGGCTCAGCAAATTTGTGTCCCATTCTAAATTTTGTTTATTTAAAAAATGAGTTGAGCATAAGTTTAAGCTTGGCTTGGAGGCTTGACAGGTACACGGGTTGAACATGAGCATGTCTACGAGCTAAGTTCACTCTACCTCATGAACATAAGCTAGTGGCATGGTTTGTAGTTTCTATGGGTTCGAACCATCGGCTTTTAGGACCTCTTTGACTGTTTGATTACTTGACCCATGATTACTTAACAGCCAGAGAGGTAAGCGCGAGATAGGGTTGCAAGCTCACTTGAGCTCAAACTCTATCAAATAACCACAGAGCCAAGCCCGAGCAAGCTAATACTTGGCTCAATTTGGGTAGTTTGCAGCCCTAAGTACAAGCATGGATACATTTAAATCGACATGTAGAACATTTACGATTACCGCGCTGCAATTCAGGATATTGAGATCATATATGAAGTGCACATCAGGAATTGATATTAGAGACAGTTACTTTGGATTGCAACAATTTTGGGGGGGTTACAAGGTTTGCCAGGTGGCCAGCCAACCAGATCATCTACAATACAAAATTAGTCAAAGGACCACTAATGATTTTACTTATTTAAGTTTGGTAGTTTAGAACTTATGCAATTGGCTAAAAATACTGCTATGGATCAATTAGGTATCAACTGATAAATGCCAGTATAAGGATACATATTAGAATGTGCAATACACTGTAAACTTAATAATACTAAACATGGAATAACCTGTTTATAAGATGCCATTACATTAAGCTGTTGAATGCTGCAATTTTGTGTTATTATCTACTTAAAAACCACACAATAAAGATTTCTATAAATATCTCAAAAACTATAAATTTTTATACCTCTTCACTGATGTTTTCGCGAGACATCCATCAAAATCAAAAGCAGCAATTTTTTCCGAATCATGAAGGCGATCATCCTTAGAAAAATAAATAAGAAATGCATCAACAAAATGCCAGTAAAATCAGAAGCAATGTCAACGCCTGACATCATTGTAGGATAGGACGTTCTTAAAACATGTAAGGATAAAAAAAATAAAAGAGGATGCAGCAACAAGCATGTAGATGCCAGTCAATCTACAAAAAGGAAGCAGAAATGCCACAAATGACAGTTATTCCAGCAACATGTCAGAGTAGTAGGAAAAAATAAAAAATTCTGTACCATGAGACTTTTTTTCGATCAGCATACCATGAGACTAACATCAAATCTTTCAGCACAACTTCTTGTAGATTCATTAGTTTCGGGAAGAATATTTTAACCAAAAGGTTGTACTCAACAAAAAGAAAGAAAATAAAAACAAAGATATGTGTCAATGTTAGCCACTCAGGTACAAATAACCCATTGCCTAAGTGAATATGGTTCATCCAGGCATCCATACTCACCCGTTCCAGAAATATGATTGTCTGGAATGCCTTCCACTTGGATGATAATGTGGCATTCTGAATACAAAACAAAAAATCTGGTAAGAGTTAAAACTATATGACCAAGAAAAAGGTTGATATGACAACAATACATCCACAAAAATGCTTTGATGATCTACTCTCATATAAATTACTGCTAATATTGTGGGATGCTACAGTAAATGGACAAACCTTGCTGATAGCATACCTTATACTTATCCTTGACATCAGAAACAGAAAAGGCTACCTCCAGCTCACTAGCTTCATTAGGTGTAGCCAACTAGGAGGAATTAAGAGCAAAATAATAGATAAATGAGTAACAATCCAACTCACATTAAGAGGGGATGTTGAAAAAAAATCGTAAAAAATAATATGATAATAGAGCATATCTTAGACAAAATAACAATCAATCATGTGTTAGACTACCAAGTCAACTGCTATTGCATGATATTGGACATCGTGAACTTGGTGCAATATTTTAACAAATCAAGCACTCACAAGAATGAGTCCAAAGCATAACAGATTTTAGTTTTGGAGACAGTGTAGTCAACAGTAATATTTTCAGCATCTGAGCAATCATTAGAAACTCTGAAACATTAAAATGCATTAAACAGTTGGAGCGTATTCAGTGCCTCAGAGCCTAAAATATGGAACAGGAGGGAAATCACAGGGGAAAAATGTAATAATCTGTTTAGTACTGCTTATAAATTGCAAGAGTTTCATCTTACAGCACCGTACAACTGGAGATCCAATAAAACTAATTATAACTGCAGTAGGATATAAACCAATCCCAATAGACAAACTTGTGAATTGTGATTGAGGAAATTTATCCTTAACAATGATTAGCAACTTCAAAAATGCATCTGTCTACCTTTTGCTTCTTCAAAGTTCTTTCCTCATTGCCATCTCTTTTACGAACCTTGCGATGAAAAAATGTAAACCATGAACACAAAGAAGTAACAGTAAAAGGACCAGGGATAACAAGAAAAACACACTGTCTACCTTCAGACCTACGCCAATTTTCTCTCTGCTTCCTTCAAATGCATTTTCATCTCCATCTGAAACCTATTAAGTTACAGACTTGTGTGCTTATAATGAAAATGATAATACATATGCAACAAAAGATAATATCCACACACAAACAAGGCTGTAACTTGGATGCATCAGCCAGCAGAAGCCAGTTAACATAATGTATGTCCAAAGCATCAGCCTCCACGAACCATTAGGCATATTTCCTATTGAAAAAGTACATGGTCGATAACCCCAAATTCTCAAAAATATAGTTGTTAATCGTACGATACGCGATACGTATCGTACGATACGTCACGATACAGGGCTAAAACGATACGGATCGTAGTCATGTATCGTTTTTGCGTTGTATCATCCGATACACGATACATTTTTACGATACGATACATATCGGTACGATACGTGCAAAGACATTTTTATTTTTATTTTTTTATTTTTTTTACAGAACGACGTCGTTTTAGGTTAGGCAGGTACTCCAACAAATATGTGGTCCAGTGCACTGGAAGAAATGATGTTAATTTATTTACAAAGCCAAATATTTTTTTTTTGTAACAAAATTTCTGAATCTTGATTAATGTTAATTTTTTAATTTATTTACAAAGTCCAGTCTCTTTGGTGTTTGAAGTTTGAATTAGTGAACTATGGTTGTGAACTTTGCATTATAGCATTAGTGGACTATGTTGATGACTTGAATAGTTGGTGGAGTATTAATGAAATGCTATGTTTTTATGAATGTATGATTTTTTTTCAAAGGTATACATATTTTTTTATTATTTATTTAAAATTGCACCGTATTTTAAGATACACAATACGATACACTATTTTTAAAAAATGATACGCCTTCCAATACACGATTTGATAACTATGCTAAAAAATTCCACTTGAATGGCCAAATCCCACCCTGTCAACTTACATAATTGAGTTTATGCAAATTCATCGGTGATAATAAACTCCTAAATATCTTAGTATTTCGAACCCTTGTATGAGAGAGAATGATATTTCAAAGAAAACAGCTGCTTTTACATAACCATTAAACAGAATCTTTCTGAATTCGTGCATAAAACCTAGTGCTCTTTCTTTTATCCCTTTTTCAATTCTTCCAGGAATTGCTTTGTAGCTTCCTCCTTTCTATATTATCAAACTCACCATAGCAGAAGCACCATAAAGTTTGTCATGAGTAGTTCGATGGCACCTTGGGGTTTCTAGGCAGAACAGAAAACAGAACCCTAGCAGTACCTTTGAAGCGTAAACAGATTGATGCATCTTTACCCCCTAATTGTCCGTGGTACATCTGACGTAGTGATATCCCTTGTCTAAACAACTCTGCCAAACACTATTACATGTTTGAAATACACAATTTGGTGCAAGTGAAAAAAGAGATCAAACTGCATGCCTTAATGTGGAACCTTAGGGCCTGTGTGGAAAACTTCAGTTGAGGCTGAGAAATACTAATTTCATGTTGGCCTGTATATTTGTAAAGTGACTTCGGTGAATGCCAAAAATAAGGCAGAAGAACAGTAGGTTTTTTTTTTTTACCCATACAATTTTTTTCTGGAGATTCCAACACTGTACGTCATTTTTAAATGGAAACTAGGATCAAATTCAAAATGTATACATTTGACTACAGATACACTTCAAGAGACTATAATTTTTTATCATGAAAATTTCTTATACTTCAAAATGAGCAGCAAACTAGTACAAAAACTCGGCTTTTACCTTCTCCTTCGACTGTTCACCAACATTCACCACTTTCTTCAAAGCCTCTTGATCACTTTCCTGAATAAACAAAACACATATGAGCTTTAAGCCCAATCCAATACAATACATACCGCAAAAATAATTGACTTCCGCATTCACATTTAGCCATCAACCTCACAACGAAACCCTAATTGTTTTGAATCTAAGACCCAACCATACCTTGAGCGATGAAAACCCTTTGATTGCCTCAAGTGAACTAATTGATACCGAATTCGAAGGAAAGCACTCCAGGTGATGCCATTTGGTCATATCAAACCCTCGCGAGTCTCTGCTCACCAAACCCAGCCTCGGAGCTTCTTTAGCGATCGTTTTTGAGCATTTTTTGCAAGAAGATCGACCCGATTTTGCGTACTCCGCAATGACGTTCGAAGAAGCCATTGGAGCCGCGAATAGTAGGATTCTATGGTTTTTCTGCAAGAAAAAGATGGTTGAACAGTGAGAATTACGGGGAGCGATTGTGAAGAAATGGAAGAGTGTCACCATAGAGAAAGCATGAGGGTTTTATGGGTAGTTGCGAGCTTAGCATATGGCCACATTACCGCCATTTCATTGGAGCAGAAAGGTGTGGGGCAAGTGGCAGTGGTTTCTTTAAACGGATATTGTTCGGTTTGTTGGCCCGAATTGATGGTCTAAGATTATAGAAATTCGGGTCAGAATTCGAGTAAACTTGATTTGAAACCCAAGTTAATAGTGCAGCTTGAGTACCGACAATCCAACAATTTAATCCGAAAACTATCTAAATTATTATCCGGATTGTATTTTTAATACTCATACAACGGAAGCAATGAAAGAAATCGATAGATAGATATTCTCAATTCAAATGTTATATGGATGTGCAAAAATATAGGTCTTAAGTGATAACAAAGACGAATTTTAAAGTTTAATAAATTTTGATAATTTCTTGAAATCAGGGCGTATAAGATTTATCATTTATGAATACTCTAGTTTCAGTGTGGATGGTTTATTTGTAACCAAACCAAAAAAAATAATTAAAATGCGAATAAGTTAATCCAAACACCGTTGACCGTTAAACCAAAAAAATAATAACACATGACCAATAACATATGCCCCCTTCTTTTGGGTGCAAAAATAGAGAGGGAGATCGAAAATCTCATACACCTTTATGTAAATTTATGGATATAACAATTTTTTGATTTGATTATAATTACAATATCATTCAAAACATACATATAAAAAAATTAATATTACATGAGATTTTGGATATAAGATGGTAAAAAACCTAGTCAATTGAGTGAATTAGATGGAATCAAATTTCGGGTATAAAAACCTCAATAATACTATACTGACCAAAAAGAGTGATCAAATAACATGACGACTGACGTGAAAGGCTAATTAGTTAAAAATCCTTAAGAGTGGTTCAATAATAATTCAAATGTGTTAGGTTTAACACTTTTCATACCGTTTAAGCGCCAGTTATTTTTATTTCTTAGGAGACATGTTATGAATTTGCTCAGACTACAATGACCAGTATTCAAGTTCGAGAAAATAGTATACGCAAACTTAAACACAGTTAAAAAAAAAAATAGGGTATGAATTGTGAGAAAGAAGTCCACGAGATATTCACCTCGAATTTGGATCAGGTTTTTAAACTGCATTCGACTTCGGTAGGGGAAATCCGATTCAAGCTACGATCCGCCTAATCCAACCCTGTCGTTTCAAAAATTCCGAACCCTAACCCTAGAATTTCTCTCTCTCTCTCTCTGCCGATGGATCCATTCTATGAAGAGACACTGAGAGACGATGTCATCTACCTCCACTCTCTGTGGCGCCATGGTCCTGCCAGAGCAGACCCTAACCATCACACATCAACACACCTCCAAGCCTCCAGTTCCACAAAATTCAAGAAAGAAAGAAAGACCCCCAGGGCCAAAAGTGGCCGAAAGAGCAAAATCAGGCCACCAAGAACTAACCCACCTCCGGTCTCCGACATAGAATGGCCTTGCGAACCCCCCATCGAAACCCAGCCGGCAACTACCTCCGGCTGGCCCGAATTGAAGCTCCGGCCAATTCCAACCACCCGGTTACCCTCCGCTGAAGAAGAAGCCCGGTTTGCTGCGAACAGAGTACAGCAAAAGGCTTTGAAAGCTACGCAGGAATTTTTGACGTGCAATGCGGATAGTGATGGTGAGAATAGTGATGGAGATGATGAAATGGAGGAGGATGATGACATGGATGAGGATGGATGCAAAGAGGACAAGTTTTTCTTGAAGATGTTAATGGAAGACAGTGAATTGAGGAGTTACTATGGGAAGAATTATGGTAATGGTGAATTCTGTTGTTTGGTTTGTGGTGGGGTTGGGAAGAAAGTTGGGAAGAGGTTCAAGGACTGTGTTGCGCTTGTTCAACACTCCATGTCAATAGCTAAGACGAAGAAGAGGAGGGCGCATAGAGCTTATGGGCTGGCCATTTGTAAAATTCTGGGTTGGGACATTGATCGGCTTCCCACCATTGTTTTGTCGTTGGTTAAATCTGGAGAGTCACAGGTACATAGACAGATGTCCAATTCTGTGATATTTGCTTACAATCATTTGACTAGTTTTTCTTTAGCAACTTGAGTTGATTTCAATAATTTCGCAGGTGAACGTTGATGATGCTAAAGATACAAACATTGTAGATTCTGTAAATGATAACGCTGGCGGAGTGGTTCCAGAAAATGTCTCTATTCTGTTTGGAAGTTTACCAAATGACAGTGAATCAATGGTTTGTGAGGTTAGTTGTGTTTTTGAATGTCAAGAGTATACATATACAAATATGTATAAGGATACATCTATATATTTGGGTTTATTGAAAATGCAAGAGAGTTGTGTAAGATTGTGTTGCATGTGCGTTAATTGTGTTCTAATTTTGTTTGTAGCAGCACTCACACGTAGCTGATGCTAACAAATGTATGGAAGATCTTGACAAGGGGATTCTTAATACGGTGGAAGCAAATTCAGAAGGAGAGGTTAATTGCTTGGTGAGATATTTGTTGTGTTTATCATCCGTGGAGTGATTTCTTAACTGTTTATTTTTTTCTCGAGGTAACTAATCTACTCTGTGTGGGGATGGACAATTGCTGTGCAATTTTGCAACTAAGAATGTTCATTTATTGAAAAAGAATCAAGACTGTTCTTTATTGGATATATTGTATGCCTTTTAACATTTTGCTTGATATTTTGTGTGAAATCTTCACAAGTTAGTCTGTAATGCAACAGTTTTGAGTCCTAACATAGAGATGTACAGGAGAGCGGCTAAATTGGCTGTGATCTAGCTTTGGGAAATTTAATTTTCCAAATTTCATTTGTATCATGGTGTTAAAATGGTTTTTTGCCCTGCATTATCAACTAATTAGATTTCATGGAGAGGCTCTATAACTCACCTGGCAAGTTTGATTGCAATAGTTATTTAAGTTTGATTATTTGCTTGCATGACTTTGTTTTTCAGTACGCTGTTTTCTATTTATCAATTTCACCTTATTGCATCTCTCTCCGTATTAGTGTGTCCATAACTGCTGCTGCTCATTTCAGCTGCCAATCATGGCTCTGTGGTTCAGTTGTAATGGCATGAACATAACACAGCAATCCCACCAGCCCTTGCTTATTTGGACTAGCCTCGCAGTAGTTATGAAAAGTCTTGAGGCAAGATGTAGTTTAGGCCTCATTATTAGAAAGAAATTGCATTATCTTCAGAAAAGTTTTTATGTGATTGGAACGAAACTAAATTTATTCTGTTATGGATAATGTTTTTCCTCCTTAATCCGGGTATTATTTGTCTACTGATTGAACTGTGTCTTTGATGATGAGTTATAATCTATTCATTATATTTGTAGTGCCGGAACATCTCAAAGAGGATGGTGTTGAACGTCTTGGAAATGAAGTAAAAGGTAATCAGGAGGATAACGTAGTTCCCAATGGCCTGAAGGTAGACAGCGAGCATCAGAGTGAGATGATTCTTGCCTTCTGGAGATGTTTTATGCACTTACCCTTGCTTGTTTGTTATCTGCCCTGATGATATGCCTGGTTCAATGCTGAGTTATGTGTACATCAAGTTGTGGGCGTCTTTGAATGAAGGAGTTGTCTGAATTTAGATGAGAAATTTTCAGAACAGGATTTTAGTTGGGGAGAAGAAGGTATTAAGCAAGGACCATCCCTTCCTTG
Organism: Ilex asprella; assembly: GCA_023539305.1. Taxonomy (NCBI): domain Eukaryota; kingdom Viridiplantae; phylum Streptophyta; class Magnoliopsida; order Aquifoliales; family Aquifoliaceae; genus Ilex; species Ilex asprella. The sequence continues at coordinate 4,737,124 of CM042197.1, forward strand.
ACAAATGGATTACTTATGAATTTATTTCTTTACTATTATGCTGACTTTAGCGAAATAAATTGCCTGTAAACCCCGAAGAGAATTTAATATGTATCGTTTGTTTCAATTCAATACTTATCGTTTTTTTTTTAAATTCTGTTTACTGCAAGCTGAACTGATTACTCATAAGACAGAGAGAATTAAATAATTGAGTAGGGTTTAAAAAGGAGTTGTGCGGTCATTCGGAGAGAAATGAAGTATAGTGGTGACGTTTCGTTTCCAAAACAATAGCTAAATGGAATTAAAGAGTGAATTATGAGAAGAAAATGGAAAAGAAAAAATTAAACAAATATAAAAAAAACCCTCGTTTTTTCTTGGGGTAAATTATATACACCCCCTAACATTTAGTTTAATTACACGGGTACCCCTCATATTTCAAAAAATGTACTATAGGCACTGTACCCAATTTACTGGACACAAGTGGAATTACGAGAAAATAAGCTATTCTTGGTGCAGCTAATTTGCAATCCAGCTGTGGGATAACGTAACCCATGCAAACAAACAAAATCCACATTTTCCTTTTTAAAAAGGCCGATAGACCCTCTTTTCTCACAACTCGCAGTGTTCAGAGATTTTCTAGAGAGAGAGAGAGAGAAAGATGAGTGGTTCCATTTCACAAGACTGGGAGCCGGTGGTAATCCGGAAGAAAGCTCCCACAGCCGCCGCTCGCAAGGATGAGAAAGCGGTTAACGCCGCCCGTCGTTCTGGTGCTGAGATCGAAACCATCAAAAAGTGTCAGTCCCTATCTCTCTCTCTCTCTCTCTAGATATATGTATACATACCCTCTTTTTCATTCAGCTAGGGTTCCGATTCTTACTAAATATCAATCCTTGTTATGTGTATAAAAAATTGTGGATTCCTACTGATGTTCTCTTGGTTTCTTTCAGTTAGGGTTTATATTTCTGTGCATCATCTATTTGTGCGTGCGATTGATATATATTTTGGCGTTTGATGTACTGATATATATCTATTGACGTGTTATGGAATTTTCTCTTCCTTTATTGTTTCACCTTTTGAATCTGTCGCTCAAATTCAGTTCTGCTCTCGACTAATTTTTTGATGTGGATTGTATACCTGAAGGGTAATTTTACAATTTAGCAACTATATCAAAGTTCAATTTTATTATTAGACATCTTAGGGGTTAAATTGTGTATGGTTTTTATATTTCCTAATCCTTTTTGTTGAACATTGTTCGAAGTACGGTGGAGATGGTTGCTTGATAATAAATTATATTGAATGCTATCACCCTGTAATGGCTGATGGCTTCAAATGTTATTTACTATTAGATTGAAGTTATATAAGATCTTTGTTGTTCCAAATGTAGTCATAGGAGGGTTGTTATACTTTTCACGACCTTTTGTGTAAGGTTTTCTAAGTTTGATTGCTCTTAGTAGACTTGGAACTTTTACCAGACATTTTGTGCTCATAATTGTGATCTTGTTACAGCAACTGCGGGCACAAACAAGGCTGCTTCTAGTAGTACTTCGCTGAACACCAGGAAGCTTGATGAGGACACTGAGAATCTTGCTCGTGAGTACTCATCCTTAAATTGTCTGCTTGTGGTTTTTCTTGGATGTCGTATAGAGGATATCCTTCTTGATTATAGCTCCTGTAGAATTTCAAGCCTAACCCCAGTTACATTTTTGATATTTTTGTTTGTCTTTCTATTGCGATGCAAACTCATTTATCCTAAGTATGGCCTATAGCAGCTCTATTTAGAAATACATTTGGAGGCATTTGCTCATTGTTTCTTGTGTAACAGGAGTGACCATCAGTGGGCATGCCATTTAGTTTGGGGTGGTATGACATTTTAAATAACTTGTTTCTGTGCAACATTCATTTGATAGGTTAGAGCTGTAAGGCCACTAGAACTTAAAAGTAGGATGTATGAAACAAGTTGGTGTTCTCATGAACAATTAGGGTATTTTCTCTTGCATGTGATTTCATTCTGAACTAGCATTGTAACTTGTGTTGTGTTTAAGACTTTATTTGTACCTCACTATCTTCTGAATGTATATGCACTTTTGGAAGTTGTTCATATGAACCGCAAAAGATTGAATTGGAATATTGATGGCCTTTCTTGTTCTAGGGTTCTTTTCCTATGTTGTTTTGGATGTTGTATCAGTTCCATGTGTTTTGAGGGGTGGTTAGAAACTTTGATTGAAACCTTTGTTCCTTCAACTTCGAGCTGTAGTAACTGTATGCATTGAAACAGCAGAGGGAGGAAAAAGTTGCAGATTATTTGACCATTATAAATAATATAAATGAAATCTCCGTACAATCAGGTCTTGCCTTATTATTTCGCATTAAATACTGTTATTGCTGCTGGCTTGGGAGTTGTTCTCTATTACTGCCTTCTCATTAACCTTTCGGTTGAAAAGAATTGTGAGGGTGAAGAGAGAGGAAGATGAAAGTGCTTAGAAATTTCTTTGTTATTTTTGTTATCTGATGGAATAAATTTTCAGATAATAAGATATAAAGAACTATTTATATTCAAAACATTGAAATTGTAGAAAAAATACATTGGTTGGAGATTGTTAGTTGCCTTTATTATTGTGTTGACTTGGTATGTATTTTTTTATATGGTTCTGCATACTTGTCCCTCTGGTGCAACTGTTGACTTGTTTTTGCAAAGTCATGTGGTTTCCTTTGAATGCTCTGTGATGTGTCTGTATTGTCTAAATGCGCAGATGACAAGGTGCCAACTGAACTGAAGAAAAACATCATGCAGGCTCGAATGGATAAGAAACTAACACAGGCTCAACTTGCTCAAGTCTCTCTCTCTCTCTCTCTCTCTCTCATTGACGTTCGCAAACACACTAGTGTGCCCATGCACAGAGGGGGGCTTTGACACACATTTACGGGCTGTGATCTCTTATTGTATATATTTTGATCTCTTATTTGTACCTTGCAGATAATCAATGAGAAGCCCCAGGTGATACAAGAGTACGAATCTGGCAAGGCCATTCCAAATCAACAGATTATTGCCAAACTGGAGAGGGCTCTCGGAGCGAAACTGCGAGGAAAAAAGTAAAATAAACTGCAAGGAAAGTCGGCCTTTTGAACTATAGTTGTCTTTTGAGTCTTAAAAGTGGGTTGTGCATGGACCTTTTTTCTTTTCTGCGGTTTCCCCTTCAACCACCATTATGCTCATCTATGTGAAACTCTGGCTGATAGATATGGTTTACTTTGTGGGTAATAAATTCTTATTTTGTTTGTGAAATTGCTAGCACCGACAAAAAATGCTGGTAAAAAGGATTCGGAATTGAATGGTTGGAACTAATTTGTAAGACTGAAAAGGGACATATGTATTTGGGAATCCCGTTCTTAGCAGTTTGCATGTTTTTGATATTGAACAGAGTATATAATTCTTATCAGCTTGGGAAAGGATAGATTGCCACCAATTCCCTAGTTTAGTTTTTTTTTTTTTATTTGTCGTCTATCTTTCCTTTATACGCAGAGGCAAGAGCTTCGTGCAATGAACTGATATTTTGGGAGTAGCACAAACAATGTCACCACCTTACTGCATTACTCTTTCAGCAAAGCTTGGGAATTACCATGACCGGCTTCCATCATACAGGGCCTGATCCAGTCAGTTTCCGGTAATGCTACAAACGTTTTTGGTAGACGTTTCCTACAAGGTTCCAGTATCATGCTTGAGGTCGTATGGTGCCACCAAAAGTAGCCTTAACGTAATTGGCGTAATGGCATAGTTAATCAAACATAGATTAAGAAACCACCATGCTCGCAAGCAGTAAAACTGTTTGTCATTTAATAATTTTATCCGTAGTAATGTCACATTTCATACAAAAACAACATTTACATTACTTCTTTTGTTTTACCAACCAAGAAAGCCATTGCAGAAAAATAGCAATCCAACTATAAGAGAAAACATGACATTCATGCACGCCAGTTTCACGGATTGACACATAAATTATGTTTTACTCACATGCCAGTTTTGTACCAAAACTGGTGAGGCAAATGGCAAATGCCTGGAAAGCAGACAATGGCTGTCGATAGTCCATGGTGAAGGTATCATCCCCTACCTTCCCAAACTGGAGGAGAACTGTTTCCTCATCTCCTTTTCCTCCTGGCTGGCTTTGGTCCAATGTTGCAACCAATTGGAAGTTCTTCACTGACGCAACTGTCACTCGTCCATGAAAATTCAAGCACCAGCATTGCAAGTGTTCATGCCACCGTGGTGCTTTGTTCCTCAGGACTGTGCAACCAGAGGCAGCAGCACACTCTGGCTGCTTCATCTTGGAATCGTTCTGGCGTTTGTCAGCCAAAGTTTCCCCTGACCACGGGCACTTAAGCGAACATACCATCCTCCTTGGACCTCTCGACTTCAAAATGTTGAACTTGTAAGAGACCTGTCCAACCCCAAAGTTGCCAGCTGGAACTTGGGGACTTATTTGCTTGCTTGCAAACCGGCGGCCAGATCGGCTGCTTGATGGCTTTGCCCCACTATGTGGTGGTTTGCTGTCATAAATTGTAAAGTTGGTGCCAAGGAAATCGGAGCTGAACAAATCGGATGAAAAAACTTAGCAACAGAGATATGAATAAGAAACCAAAATCTAAACAAAACCTGTCTTCATTCTTTTTACAGAGGCTATTAACATTTGGCTTCTTGTGTCAGTTTCACGGGATGAGGCTTAATGATAGGAGGAGAATGAATACCATCAGGAAAGATTGTGGATCTTGCTTAATTTTGGAGGGGAAAATGAGGGCAATGATAGCATTGGTTGAAGCTGGATAGCATAACTGGAGGGTAACCAATATTAGTAAAAAAATCCTTAAGTAAAAGATTTAAAAGTGGGCACTTCTATACAATTTGGTTTTGCAACTCCTTATCCAACCTGTAAAGCGGGTGGGATAACAATGTTGCAATGTTGTTTGGCGTGAGCGTGCAATGTTGTTTTTGGTCATTTTAGATGCCCTAAACCTTTGACCTCCCCAAAAAAATCTGTTCAAGCTCTCAATGTGTGGTGTTGTTAGAGGTGAGGCCTTCTTCTAAGAAAATGCTGTTTTATTGGCTAGAATGCCCTATCAAAATCAAAGAAACATGTAAGCACTTAATCAAGTACTCATCTACACTGATGTTTTTAGCTTACTCCCACGATTTCCAAAGTCCCAAAAATACATCCCCAAAAAGGATTCCAAAACTAACTTCTTTTCTAGAATTTGTGTCATAAAAACTAATACCAATATTGGCATCACAGAAAAAATGGCCGGAATGAAAAGATGATAGTAATCTTATTTCCACACAACCTATTCATGCTCATCAACACATGGTGGAAATGGTAATGGGAAATGGATAACAGACAACAATCTAAGCGACCAGTGTAACTTAAGGAGTAAAGCGAACCGAAGCGACCAAAACTCTTGTGGCCTAGGCGAGAGGCGAAACGAAACGCTCCATCGAGGCTAAGCAAACAATAAAAAAAAACAAATATTTTAGTTTAATTATTTCTAAATATCCAAGTTCTAATTTTATGAATGTCCATTTATTTGTTTATGATTGACACTATCACACTACAATCAAAGGACAAACAACTAAGTAATAAAACATATTAATCAACTAACTATCACAGTCACACTACTATCAGAGAAGCAGAGAAGAAAAAACAGAGAAGCATAAGCAGAAACAGAAGCAGTAGTACAAAAACACAAACGGAATAAACAAAAACAAAAACAAAAGCAAAAAACAGCAGCAGCAGAATAGAATTAGAAACAACAGCACGAACAAAATCAGAAACAACAGAAATAGAATCAACATAAAATTAGAAGCATAAGCAGAAACAAAATCAACAAAAAATTAGAAGCAGTACAGTACAGAATCAACAGTAGAACTGTAGAAGCAGCAGAACCATAAACAAAAGAACATATTGGCAGTCGAAGAAGAAGACACAGAAGCAAAAGAAAAGAACATACCTTGGTTTTCGAACTAGAAACAGAAGCAGTAGTAGCACTGTAGAAACAAACGAAGAAAAGAAGAGGAAAAGAAGGAGAGAAAAGAAAAATACGTAGGATTTCTGTCGAAGAAGAAGACAGAAACAACAGCAGATAAACTTTTTGTTGAAGAAGAAGCAAAAACAGAAAAGAGAAGAAGAAGAAGAAAGGGAGAGAGGGGCAAACCAGTCAGAACTTCATCATGAAGGAGCAGTAGCAACAACAACTAAACAACCAACAACTTCTATCGCAAATTTAGGGTTTGGGTTTGGATATATTGGGATAAGGGGGCAATTGGGTGTATGGGTATCTCATAATTTAGTTCCAATTGCCCCAATGCAACAGTCTATAACAAAAATAAAATAATCCAACGGTCTATAATAAAAAAATAAAACTTAAAAAACTTGACAAAGACGTCGCTTGTCTCGCCTTTCGCTTAAGCGACAAGCGATTGCTTTTCTCGCTTTTTCCTCACCTCAGCCATATTCGCTTCGCCTAGGGTGGTCAAGGCGACAGACCCTCACTTCTCGCCTAGGCGCTAGCCTAGGCAAGCTTTTCACAACACTATGAACGACCACTAAAAAGTAGAGGGATCAATCATACACTAAACAGGAAAAGAGCTGCATTCAGTTCAGATACAATACAGTACATTTATGTGTATGGATTAAAACATTTAATTTATCTACCAACAAACAAAAATCATGCATACTGATTATCCACCCAAAATACTAGTACATTTTACAGTATCAACGGTATTTCACTGGGAAAAAAAGCACCAAATCCTGAAGTAAATTGCCTCAATTCTATAGTTCTCTCTTTTTACATTATCACGATTGAATAGGAATGCTTACTTTAGTTTTCCAACATAGGCATTGCTACCCTGAGATAGGTCATCAGCATCAAGTGATATTATGTACTCAGCGTGAGCACCATGTCTATATCTTCGTGCTGCTAATAGAAACTTTCCCTTCTCTGTGAATGCTGCCAAAAATAAAGGCACATCAGCCATTTATCATGTAAAACATGTGAACATGCCTGTCATCATTTTCTCTCAATTGCTAGGTATGACAGACCTCAAGGAAGCCCTGACATTACCCAAAGAGGACATAAATTGGATACCACCTCTGTGCAGAAAGACAGCTCTTAAATGGCTAGTAATCGAGTTGGCTGGTATGACGGGTGAAACTTCAGCCTCGATTCCCCCGACACGGAAAAGCCTTGGATGAACCTACGATAGTAGTTTACCAGGCCCACAAAGATCTTAGCTCATATACCTTTGATGGGGACCCCATTCCTCTATGGCCAGTACAGATTAATTCAAAATCAGTTCAATTGGACCAGATGCTTCTCATAAACTTTTCATCCAACAACCAAGTTCAAGTCAAGCATTTTAGTTGGGGAATGCAAGTTCCAGATTCTTCATTCGTGATTCTTAGACTATATACTCCAAGAACCAAAATTTCCAGCAACTAATTCTGTAAACTTTTTTGAATACCAGACTAAATTTCTGTCACGATATCCAATTTTAGCAGACGTTGGAACATCAAATTTGTATATCATTATTTCCTCTATCCCAATATCAGAGTCCATCTTTCCGTTTCAGTGCATTCCGAAAATAGAGTGTGGTTTGAAAAGTCAAAGTGCTTTTTTTTCTGAAACATTCCCAATTCACCCTCCCAAGTTTCAAAACATTTCAAAAAGGTGGAAAGAAAAATTCAAAGGAAACATTATATTGGTAATTAAACATTTCCCACTACGATTTAGACCTATTCTTC
>CM042197.1:4759808-4777557 GCA_023539305.1 Ilex asprella
ATATATATATATATATATATATATATATATATATTACTATGACAAACGTATCTCTAATTTTATAGATGGCACGTTTAAGTTTTTCATTTCAATTTTATGATCTTCCATAATATTTTCGGTAATGAAAAGTTATCGCATTCATTATTTTATCCATAACCATAAGGTCAATTTTTGAATGTATCGTTTGATATTGAGGCATCAAACTTGAATTTTATGCTATTAATGAGAAAATAAAATACATGAGTTTATAAGTACATAATTTTGTCAAAAAGTTAGAGACATATTTGAATATTATGTTATCAAAAGTTATTCGTATACATATAATCTCATACACTCTATTAACTTGAAGAGAATAGAGTAAAACTTGTTTGTGGACAAAAATAAAAATATAAAACAAATGTTATTTAAAAAAAAAGAGGAAAAAACTACTTTTCTTTTTCCTGCTCAAACACTATTACCGAAAAGTCGTCGATCTGAGATGTTAAGGCGGTGATTATTAATGTTGTGTTTGATAACCTGTTGTTTATATCTCTCTTTTTTTTGCCAAAAAAAAAGATAAAATACAAATGTGTTTGTGATATGATTTTATTTTTTTCAGTAGTTCTATTTTTAAAACAAGGTCAAAAAAATGAAAACACAAAAAAAAAAAATGTTTTTCATGAGCACCCAAAAACAAAAATAGGAGCGTTGGAATTAATGAGATCTCGACTTTAATCTCCCTTAGCAATAAAAAATGAGTTTTTTGTTTGAATATAAAAACTCCTCTCATTTCACTGCCTCTCTTTCTCGTCTCTTCTACCCTCTCTGTGCCTCTATCTCTCTCTCTCTCTCGTTGGCCTCTCTCGACTCTACTTGATTATTTTTGTTTTTCGTTGTTGGGTGGTGGATTTTAGAATGGTGGCGCCTTTAGTGTTGGGTGGTGGTTTTTCAATACTTGGGTGTTGCATCCCTAATTTTATTTTGAAGAGCAACATATTTAAGATTAAAAAATTAACTAAAACAACCACAATAAGTTATGAAAATATTAGGGTGTGATCATATCAGTACTAATGTACCAAATCTCATCAGAACTCCACAGTTAAAAGTGTTTGAATGAGAGTAGTACTATGATGAGTGGTCCTTTAGGAAGTCCTCGTGTTGTGCCCTTTTAAAAACTTGACTAAAAAAAAAAGAAGCTATGGAGACATTATAATATCAATATTTTTTATTTTTATTTTCATAATTTTTTAAATATAAATGTCTATCAAACATGTTTTATGTTTTTAATTTTTACCTAAGAAAAAATAAAAATTATTTCTATTTTTTATTTTTTTGAAAATACAAAAAAAAAAAAAAAAAATTACCAAATTCACCCAACTAATTTCGAAAAAAAATACCTCTAACTTGTATTCTGATATCTGTTATTGGGCTATGGGCCATATTAACCCAACCTGAGTTGCATTCATTCTAGTCCAAGTCCAACACACCCATACACAGACGAATTCTCCCTCTCTGACGTCTACGGCAATGGAGGAAAAAGGAAGAAACGGAGGAGGAAGCTCAAAGATGAACATCGCCATCATTCATCCAGATCTTGGAATCGGTAATTCTTTATGAATTTCGTGAGTTTATGAATTTTTGAACCTAACGATCTGGGATTCCCATTGATTTTCTTCTTCACAAATGTTCAAAGGGCAAGGCAACAATTTTGGTATTGTGATGAGTATTGAGCATGCTAATTTATCTGGGTTTTGTTCTGGGTGGGTTAGATTTGAACGCAGATGTACCCAGAGATGCCAAAATTATAGAAAGGCTATTAGAGAAATAGGTGATACTTTCAACCAAACTTTCTGAAGTTTGCACATATTGTTCAACCTTCTAATCTCAATGTTTTTGTGCATAATGATGTCATTAACTTTTAGAATTTTTACAAGTCATTCAGTGATGTTAGGAGTAAACATGGGTGTGTGTGAGGTGATGGTGATGATGATGATGGCTTGGCTGGCTTGTTGGGCAGTTTCACGTTGCTTACATGACATTGAAATAATAGAGTTAATTCTGAGAAACAGTAAGCTAAGTGACCTGAACTGCAATCTTTAGTCTGCAGTCCAAACCAGTGGCCAAGGCTTTGAAATTAGCAGAACCTCCCTTTTCTGAAAAAAACCAATTTGTCTATTCATCTTGATCCATAATTGTAAAAAAAAAATAGTGATAAAGAAAGAACATAGTGAGTGAATTTTATTTCCCTCGACTTGCAAGTCTAGAGCTTCTGAAGAAGCCTCTTGATGTCCTATTAGTGAAGACCGAGAAAGAGTCGGCTGGCGTGCCAAAAGTATCCGCCCTATCTCATTGAGCAAGAAGTGCAATTGAGAAGGTCTAATGCCTTCGTCATGTAAATCTTATGTCCTGGAACCTTCCTCTTTTTCCTTGAATGGGACTATTAAAAAAATCAAAAGCCCTAGTTTGGAGGATGGCACCTGGGTGTGGGTCTTATGCACACTGCAAACACGGTACAATAGGGTAGAAATCCTTGAATTCTTCTTTGGAAATGATTGAGATGTATATCGAATTTGAATTCCTTATGACTTGCCAGGCAAAAGCATTTCTATTTCTTTTTAAGGAGTAGGTGAGTTATAGTGGTGCCGGAGATGTTATTCGCGGAATTAATTAGAATGGCCATGAGGCAAAATGGTAAAGACGGTAGTGGTGAAGATGGACAATTAGATTGTTCTGTGGTGGTGGCAAAGTGACTGTGGTTGTACTTAAGTGGTGTTGGGAGTTCTCTCTTTTGACTTGTTTTCCCCCAAACTTCTTGATGACTGGGAAGCAGGCACTCCGTATTTGCAATTTGGCCCGATCGCCTTCTTCTCCCTGCACAACGTTTATGAAAGGGTTCCAATGTGTTAGAAAAAGCAATTGGTTAGGCTCTAAACTCAAATTCTCTACATTCTACACCAAATCAAATAGGACAAAATATTCCTTTGAATTTTGTTGTTCATACCTTCTGAGTTCATCCAGGCCAGAATTACAGTGCACAATCTTCTTTACGTAGTATGACTGCGAAATGCTTTGTGGTAGTTGATAAATTTATTGCAAAACTCTACTTTTGATCTTATGAAGATTTTCAGGCATATGTGAAATCATATTGCCATTCCTGTAATAGCTTCATTGTCCCTTTTTTTGTTGCTTTTCTCTTTTCATTTTTGATAGGTTAATTCCTAACTTAGCATGATGTTTAGGTGGAGCTGAAAGGTTAATTGTGGATGCGGCTGTGGAACTTGCGACCTATGGGCATAATGTTCACGTTTTTACGGCACACCATGACAAAACTCGCTGTTTTGAGGAGACTCTAGCTGGTAAATAAATTTTGCTCTTATTGTCACATCACTAAATAACTATTTTCTAAATGCATCGCTCTTTCTGAATGATATTCAATCACTAATTATATGCCTATTATGCATCAAAACATTGTCTAGGTACCTTTCCAGTTACGGTATATGGTGCTTTCCTACCTCGGCATATTTTCTATCGTTTCCATGCAATATGTGCGTATCTCCGGTGCATTTTTGTGGCTCTTTGTGTGTTGTTCATGTGGCCGTCATTTGATGTTGTACTCGTGGATCAAGTCTCTGTAGTCATTCCATTGATTAAGTTAAAAAAGTCAATTAAGGTAATTCTAGTTGTTTTGTCTGACATATTTAAAGATATTCATCATATTAGTTTCATGATGTCTGCTTCCTAGCAGGTTGTTTTTTATTGCCATTTTCCTGATTTGCTACTGGCTCAACACACAACTTTTCTTAGGAGGATATACCGGAAACCCATAGACTTTATAGAAGAAATGACGACAGGTCCGTTTTTATATTTCAGTTTTGTGTTTCTCATCTGTATTTTTGCTGCAACTGCAAGTGTATTTTTTCCTTTCTGCAAAGACTATCAAATTGAACTGTGGAACTGCAGGAATGGCAGATTTAATTCTTGTTAACAGCAAATTCACTGCATCTACTTTTGCGAAGACATTCAATAATCTTCATGCCAGGCGGATTAGACCAGCTGTGCTATACCCAGCAGTCAATTTGGATCAGTTTGATGAACCATCAGCTTTTAAGTAATGAACATGCTTCCCCTATCTTGGTATCTTGAAGTTCTAGGAATTATTACAAAGTGCCATATCTTAACTTCTCTTCAAGTGTTTTCCTGTGCTCATGCACAAAAATCGAAGGCAAAAAAAAAGGGAAGCCCAACTTAAGAACCTGTGTTATCTGTTTACTTGCTGTAGGTTGAATTTTCTCTCCATCAACCGGTTTGAAAGGAAAAAGAACATAAATTTAGCAATATCTGCCTTTGCCATGCTTCGCACGCTTGAATGGAATGTTGTTCAAGATCATAATGCAGCTGATGTTTCACTGACTATTGCAGGCAAGTCTTTACCTATTTCATCCCTGCTGGAGTACAATCATCCATTATTTTAGTATTTATGTGTTGTCTTGTCATTGATTGTTTGTGTCATTGTCTCTTTGTTGATACTGGAATGCGCAGTGCAGTTTTTAGGAATAGTTAGTCGTGTGTCGAAGCCTTGTAGGAAGAATGTGGTATGATCTTCTTGTGCAGTGATATTTGTAACGCTAGGTGTCTATGCCTCTTTGGATGATCACTACTATCTTCCTTAGACAGCAGTGGTAGATAAATATCACCAACTCTACTGGAATGATTCATTATAGTTGCAAGACACTTCCTTATACTTCAGATGCAAAAACATATTTCTCTCCTGCTCAACTGTAGTATCATGCTTCTATCGAAAGTGGCTCTTAACTGTCTGAAACATCAGATTTATTGGCAGAAATGTTTATTTTGTGAAAGCCCGGTACCTAATTTCTAGTGATGAGTTTGTTAAAACTCGTGGCTTGGCTATGATACCCTTACCGCCAATAATGGGTGAGAAGAAATCAATGCATAAGAATGCATTGATTTTTAAGAGTAGAATTTTTATGCTAGCCACACCTCTTAAAACATTTGTGACTCAAACTTTCAGTACACTTACTGGCTCAAAACAGTCAAACATTGCCAGGGAGGTTTTTAGATTTTTTTGGTGGGCTGGGGTGGGGAGCTCTATTTGCTTGCTATGCTGGCTGTTCGCTGTGGCTGAGTTATCATCAGACTTTATGATATACAAGTTGCCGAATGAGCGGAGGAGCTGAGATTTGAGTTGCATGTCAAACTCTCGTTTTGGTGGTTATTCATTGAATTCTGGTTTTCTTTGTCATAAGATACATGGTTGATGGGTTTGAGGTTGAGGGAGGAGTTAAGCTGTCCTCTTCCTTCCGATTTGTTTTCCAGTCTCAATGATAAAATGAATTCAGGCTTTCTTATTCCCCAAATAAGGGTCAAAACTGTCATAATTGAGGCAAATTGTAGTTCACTATCTAAAAGGATGATATGAATATAACCTGATTCCAAAATGACATAATCTCGAGGCATAAATATCCCATAATAATTAAAAAAAAATTAGTAATGCCTGGATATGGTATTATCACAACATTTGGTTAGGTTAAGTTCTTGGAGGGAAAGTATTTGAGGTTTAGTTTTGTCCCTAGCAGAATAGGTTTATAATTAGCTGTCCATAGACTCGATTGTGAGTGCTAACTTTTGATTCTGAATACCTCAAAACATTGTTTTGGTAATCCAGTCACTGTATTTTTCTATTGAATGAAGCTGATCTATTCTAGAGCCTTTTGGTTTGGAAAATTTAGACTACTTGTCCACGCCACATGCGCTGTAGGTATTAATAATACAACGGTAACATCAAGGTAATAAGTCTTGGTACCAGACTTTGTTGACAGTCAACACCTGAGTCATGCAAAGCTATGTAGACTTTTTAAGGTTTTTAAAACTACATGTGCTGTGTTCATTATGAATTTATTTGTCCAATAAAGGTGCTAGTGCATATCACTGTTTTTTTTGTCAATTTGAAGGCTTTGTTGCTGAATATATGCATGACAGGCTTTGCATTTTATGGATGACCAGTTGTCAATCCTTTTTCATTCAGGTGGCTTTGATAAACGCCTTAAAGAGAATGTTGAGTACTTGGAGGAGCTGAAAAGCTTAGCGGAAAGGGAAGGTGTGTCTGACCGGGTCAATTTCATCACGTCTTGTTCCACAGCAGAAAGAAACGTGCTCCTCTCCCAATGCCTTTGTGTTATTTATACACCCAAGGTGTGGTTAATGCCAATACTCTCTCCTCAAATTGATTATATTTAAAGAAAACCGACTTATGAGGAATTACATGATGATTATAGGATGAGCATTTTGGCATTGTTCCGTTGGAGGCAATGGCAGCCCACAAACCTGTTATTGCATGCAACAGTGGGGGGCCAGTTGAGACGATTAAGAATGGTGTCACAGGTTTCCTCTGTGACCCTAGCCCACAAGAGTTTGCTATGGCTATGGCTAAGTTTATTCAGGATCCCATGATGGCAGAGAGAATGGGTGGAGAAGCTCATCGTCATGTCACTGACTCATTTTCTACTAAGACATTTGGGCAGCTTTTGAATCGATACCTTGTTGATATAGCTCGGGGGAAGAGAGACTGAGAAGGTCTAAACCAGTGTGAAGACATGCTGTCAAGATGTATCACTTTCTTGGAATTTGGTGAAAACTGTGAGGACAGGATTGTCCTTTAATTGACTGATCGATAATGTTCATTTTCTGCATCTATTAAGAGAGTTTTTTTTGGGTAAGAAAGAGGGAGAGAAAGAAGAGAAAGAGGAAAAAAAGAGGGGGGGGGGGGAGAGGAATTTGTTTGGGGACTTGATTAACAAACTCTCTTGACAGTAAATATTTAAGGATTACATGGAACATAATAAAAAGTGTTCAGGAATCGGTATTTTTTTTTGTAAAGTTTTTACCTCTCTGAGCATGATTTATGTAGTTGACCTCAAATAGTTGGGATAAAGGTTTTGTTGGGTCGAGTAGAGCTGAAGCTTTCATCTCTGCCCTTTTTTGTATTTCTGTGGAGGAATGTATTCTCAACACTTACTCATCATTTGCCCTGTGTGAAAAATGCTTGGGGATTTTTTAAAAATTTCTATTTAGCAAATATGCTGTAAGCTTCTAACCACTGGTTTGACTATAGACATTATTGAATGCAGTCATCAATTTTCCTGATCCATATAAGACTGCTTCAAATTCTGACTCACAGGTGGTGTAATAGATTATGCCAGTCTGAAAGAGTGATCCATGTGGATTTTTAATTTCTTGTTTGGTTGTCTATCATCTCATTAAATGACCTGCTAGGTAGATTGATTGCAACAATGACACCTGCACTTGATTTTTTTTTTTATATACAAAATCGTCTCAATCATATATCTTTTAATCTTACCTCTTTTCGTTTTCGTTCTTTCAAAATTTTTGATGCCTTTCTCTTTACTTATATTATGTCGCACGCAATAGCGGTCACGGGTAAGACCGAGCCACGTAATCTTTGTTGTGTGGCCTCAAAAAGTTGGTCAAATTCAATAGAAAAGAGAAAAATATTCATTCAAACACTTCAATTACTCCGAAGACTTTGGGGCATGTTTAGATGTTTATTTTCTCAAATTCAATAGGTAAGAGAAAAATATTCATTCAAACACTTCAATTATTAAGACTTCGAAGACTTTGGGGCATGTTTAGATGTTTATTTTATGGAGGGTTTGGATTGGATTTGTGAAACCTTCTCCAACCCAGCCCAAGGATTATTGCTTGGAATTCAAATAAAAATTCTATCCAATCTTATGCATCGTAGGTAACAAAAATACAAATGGGGTTTATAGCTTCATGTCAAATCGTATTACTCAATTTACTAAAATGTCTATTATTAAGTGAATAGAAGAATAATTTGTTTGGGTAAAGTAGGTTTTTTATCTACAAATATAACCTCTCACTTTTAAACACTCCGAGGTTTCATCAAACACCCATTTGCAAGTTTTAATCAACTAATCACTACGAGACAGGAGCAAGACGAAATTCATTTATCCTATAAATCTCGAACATCAAATCGTGAACCAAACACAAATTTAAAAAATATATTAAACTATTTTCACAAAATTCACCACTCGAAATTCACATATCAAACATGCCCGGTGTGTTGATTAATTCAAAAGTTCGTTAAGGTGTCGTTTTTTGCCATGACACTGAAGCAACCAAATAGCAGAAGAAGGCCTCTTACTCAGTCAATTTATTTATTTATTTATTTATTAAACATTTCTTATCTTACATCAAAAGTCTACCAAAACTGAGAAATGGGAGGAATTTGATATATAAAAATACGAGTGATAATTTTTGATACGTTATAAATTAGATATGAAATTAGCAAATAAGTGTAGAATAATTAATCATTATTAATTCTTTTGAAATTCTTTAAATTATTGGATAATAAATTAATGTGTGTTAATATCTCGTGTTCCATCTCCTTTGGGAATTCTTTTTTTTTTTGGGGGGGGGGGCCTCTCTTAACAATACTCCTTCAACTCTTCTATAGATGCATTATTATAAAGGGTTAATTACAAAATACTCCTTCAATTTTGGGTAGTTTTTCATTCACTTTTTTAAGTTTTAATTTCAATAAATAATTCTCATTAAGTTTGAATATTTTGTATTATTTTTAAAAAATAATTTTAAACTACAAAAAATTGTATAGATTAGACATGATAAATTCTCGTGGTCTCCACTCTACTGAAAAGATACAATTACCCCTTGAAAATGTGTGTGTGTGTGTGTATTGACGATGGAGTTCGAGGTGGAGGTGGAGGCAGAGACAAAAGTGAAAGCCAACATGATATTGTGCAGTACATTGGTATTGGGTTGAATAGATGCATTTTTTCTTGATTTTTCGGTTTCCATATTTTTTAGGAATAGAATTGATACTTCAAGAAAAAAATGATAAATAATGTACAAGATGAAGGTTGTAATGATACTTTTCATACTCCAACCACTATTGTCAATCAATTTAGTCAACTTCAACTTAGAAATTATAATATTTGAAACTATAGAGAATTGACCTTAGTTTCGGCATAGATGACTTGTTTTTGACCGAACTAAAGATAAAATTAATCGAGGTGTATATAAATTGATCTGAACACCTTTAATAGTTGAAAAAAAAAATATTTTAGACACGAACTTATGGACACAACACCCTACCCCATACCAATACAAATTAATGAATTCATTAATTTCATGGACTATTATGCTATCCCATTCAAAGAATCCAAGATTGAAAAATTATATTTGTGTCCAATTTTAAAATCAAATATTTAATTACAAATAAAAAATAGCCCCTATATGCTTAAATAACTACTAAATTAATCAAGTTAACCTTACTTACATTTAATTCAAGATATCTTAATGGATCGGAGATAATAAGAATTGTATTAAATGAGGGATCGAGAATCATTTATCTTTGACCATACTAAAGCGTATCGAGATTGCTATTCATTGACCAACCTTCAAGCAATCGACTTAATAATGGCGGCCTTGTTTATTGACGTGATAACCTTCTCCATATCAATACTCAGCCATGGATTCATAAATATCGTGGACTATTCAATGTGTACCAGATTTGAAATTTAAGAATCCAAGGTTGAATCATCACAGTTGATGAATTCAGTAGCTATCTAACTCAAAATTAAATACTATGGTGGTTGGCTCGAGAAACTATATACTATTAATGTTTCCACTATTTTAGCTCTGCCTAAATGTTTCGTTACGTGGAAACTACATGTGATATCCTCCTGAGAAATACTATATAATTCAAGAGTATTACTATTTGAACTTAAAAATCTGACTTAATTTGTTGACATAATGGTGTGGCTTCATAAGAATTATTGGATCAGTATCAAATTCTAATATTTGATAGGGTCTAAAGTGAATCCGAAGGTCACAGTGAATTAGGTCAGTAAATTATGTCAGTAAATTAGGTCTCAATAACATTGATCATAATTCAAATTTGTAACCCAAATTTTTAATTTAAATGAAGGGAATCATTGGATGAGTGAGTCCCATCAATTTTTTTAAATGAGAGTCATTGATCCAATGGTCTCCTTCACGTGGGATGCAAATTTAAATTGCAGATTTGAGTTACATAACATTGTTCTATCATCTAATGTATATGAGCTCATAAAGTCAGGACATAACACATGTAGTGGTCATTAAGTTATGAGTAATGGTATTTGGACTTAAACATTTGACCTAATTTATTGATATAATGATGCGACGTCACAGGAATCATTGGATCAATACCCAGTTCTAATATTTGATGAGATCTACAGTCTATCTAAAAGTCACAGTAATTTAAGTCGACAAATTATGTCAATAAATTAAATCCTAATAGCATTACCCTTAAGTTATTATGTTGGACATACACTTCGTATTCACCACACATTGAGAGATTAGGGAGTCTAGAGATATAATGTTATACACACACACACATCTATATATGGAATTCAAATTCACCTAAAAACTTAATTTTATAGGTGGTGATCTCGTTAATTAATAATATATTAAGACATTTTAACGTATATTTTTATTCGATGTGTGATCCCACATATGCAATACCCAATAATCTCTCTCTCATGTATGAACTACATCAAGCTTAACTCCCATTTGAGGCGGATCCACAACTCTATACAACCATCACGTCCAAGCACTTTTTTGTAAGAGTCCGTAACAACCAAGTTTTTATCGCTTTTTATTAGTTACAGCATTACTATTCTGCCAAGAGTCCTTGTGTCTAATCCCACACCTTGCCCTTTTTTCAACACCAAGGGCATGGCCTCCCTTGACCTATAAAGACTTATGTTATTATTAATATTATGTAATCATTATCACATAATATCACCTTATAATAATAAATTATTATATAAACAAGTGAATTCTGCTTAATTTAGTAATTGTCTTATTTATATATAAAAATTATTATCAAATAGAATTCATCTTACTCAATTATAAATTTATCATTAAATAATGCATCACTTGACAATAATGATTTGGCAACTTTGTTACCCCCACTATTGATGTTTAGAACTTCATGGCTCATAACCCTGAGAAAAAAATAAAAAAAGAACTTGATGGAACAATATTGGATCACTGCACTTCACATCAAGTGTTCATATTGTGTATAATTAGAGATAATCCGTGTTTGAAAGCATAATGTGACATAAGTGAAAAGTGATAGATTTGAGAGGAGAGAGAAAAAAATTTAATGTGAATAATTTTGATAGACATGTTGGTAGTTGTTGAATGAATCTATTTAAGACCATCAAATAAATTTATTAAGACCTAACTTATTTTATATTATAGATTAATATTGTACCGAGTGATTCTTGGCATCCTCCTTGTGGCAGGTTGGGCATATTGAGCAAACCCTTGTTTTTTTCGCCCATTAAATGGATCCACTTTATCACAATGAATAGTTAATAAAAAAGTTGTCCCATTATATGGGATTGACTACACCAATTTTATTTTCCCCGTCTCCTCTTTTAGGCCACAGTGTTATAAAGAGGATTTCCATTTGAAAAAAAATACATATAGAATAATTATAAAAAAATATAGTTTTTTAGGGTTTAAGTTACACTTTAAAGAGCCATAATTGATCCTTCAATATTTTGATCGACTAATGTTTAGGTGTACTGTCTAATAGTTAAGTCTGTCTCTTTTTCCAAATAAGAGATATCATGTTCGATACTTTTTACGCCCTCAAAGGTTCAACCACCCTTGTTCTTCAGGAGATATATTCTTAAATTAACTCGAGTTACGGTAGTCGACTTAGAGTTCGAGGGAGTAGTCTGTGCAAGTCTA
Organism: Ilex asprella; assembly: GCA_023539305.1. NCBI lineage: Eukaryota > Viridiplantae > Streptophyta > Magnoliopsida > Aquifoliales > Aquifoliaceae > Ilex > Ilex asprella. The sequence goes on from CM042197.1 coordinate 4,771,620, forward strand.
AACACTCTGTAACAAAAAAATAATAATTTTTGATCGACTATGAAAAATTATAAGTTTTAAAAGTAAAGTTAAATATTTTTAAAGGTAAAATAATAATTAACTCAAGTTATTTGTTATCGAGCATAACATTTTATGATCGATTACAATATTTAAAATTAATCTTGAAATTATATATTAATCGATCATGAACAATTATTATAACTTCTCTTATAAAGTGAAACTTAATTTTTAACTATAATTTTTTTTTCTCAACCTTTAGATCAGCAAGGAAAAGGACAGTTTAAGCAGAAAGCATGAGGAGAGGAGAGGTCAACCATGGGTATCCAATTGCCTATTATCAGCACCTTTCTCTGATCTATAAAACCCATATCCCAGCTTGAGTCCACAGCAACTTTCTGTTATACTAACATGGCTTCTAAAAGTGAAGCTACTGTGAAACTTGCAGGAGATAAGTACCGGTCTTTCTTGCACGAGGAAGCAGATAACGTCCACTGGAGACATGGTGGCCCTCCCATATACGACGAGGTGAATCAGCTCTTCGAACAAGGCCGAACCAAGGTGTCTAACCCTCCATGCACCTCTCTCTCTCTACGGCATATGAATATGTATATATGTGTGTGTGTGTGTGTGTGTGTGTGTGTGTGTGTGTGATGGATAAAGTTCAATGGGTTTGCCGCTACATCTCTCTTAAACATCATGGTGACATGAATTGTAGATATGGCCGGAAGGTTCCCTGGAAGAGACGGTACAGAATGCTATAAAGTCATGGGAAATGGAGCTTTCTCATAAGACTCGCCTACAAGACTTCAAGACCATTAACCCACAAAAATTCAAGCTCATTGTCAACGGTAAAGAACCCGCAAAACCCTAACTTTTTGCAGTTATATTATTTCTTTTCAACATCTAAAGGATTAGGACGGTTAATCAAACTAAATTATTTGATCTTGACTTAAGTTCGACTTGTTTAGGCTTGGTTCTTTTTTTAAACGAGTTCGAACTTAAAAATTTTTTTAGGCTTGTTTAAAAAATAAGCCCTACAAACTCGGCTCAAACTTGATAGACTCGACTCGTTTATGTGCAAATACTCGGCTCGGGTTTGACTTGTTTTAAGCTGATTCAGGCTCGACTCATTTCTTAAAGAAGTCGAACTTGAACAATTTTTTTAGTCTTGATTAAAAAACAAGTTTTTCAAATTCGACTCGAACTCATTCGACTAACCGCTCCAAAAGGAATACATACAATTTTAAACTTATTTTACCCAAACATCATACTACACTTGTAAAGGCCCTTACTATATGTGAGGAGAGATTCATATATATAGCCTGAATCTTACTTGAGACCATCCAAAAAATATTCAGGTTAAGATCTACCATCAATTCAATCATTAGTCGAAAAAAAAAATTAAAATTCTAAATAAAGATGCCAAACTAATCTCTCATCGTAACATGCAAAATAACGGCGAAAAAAGTAAAAATTTCATCTCTACTCTTCATAAAGTATATATTATTCTAAGATTCCGCACTTCAAAAAGTTTTCTAGTACAAAGGAGCACATGTTGTGTCCATTTTGTGGGGTTTGTTGATTTTGAGTTGTGGTGTGTGTCATCAAGTATTGGTGGTGGGATTACGAGTGGTGGTTCATTAGGGGTACCAATTGAATTTTTTATTCTAAGATTAAAAATTTGAGTTTTGAAGTTTATATTAAATATCAGTGGTTGATCACCGTACTAGCTTAGCTAAGTTTATTCTCAAAAAAAATAATAAACACGATAAAAAATCTCATAATTTCACTAATAAAAATTTATCAGGATAATTTCTGTTCACTCTCCTCTGTACCATTTTGGATTGATGAGACTCCTATCTATTTTGGTTGTGACTCAGATCTTTTGCGGCTGTTGTTTTCGTTGGCTGGGACAATAGATTAGTTGTGGGTTTTATGTTCGTGTCAATCAACTCAATCGGTACTATCCTTCATTTATTTACAAGATTAACTTTTTTTTTGTTTAAATGTTGGAATTTTTGAATCAAATTACATGTTTTTTAGTTTTTTTTTTATTAATTTGGTCAAAAACAGACTATTTACGTTAAAATTAAGGTATTCATATTGACTACAAGAGTCTAAGTATTACGCACGTGAAAATTTCAGGGAGTTTGTGTAGTATTTTAAATGTCAGGAGACTTGAGTGATTAAGTGACAAATTTTAGAAAGACTTAATGTAATTCTTCCTTTCTTAAAATATCTTTTGGTTGTGGGTGAGAGGTCAAGAACATCAAAGCTTCTAGATAGCAGGGGATTGAATGTTGTCACGATACTGGTTTTATTGGGGTCATGTGGAGGTATGGTTGTGACTAGGTATGTGTTTTTATGAGAGAGAAAAAGTTATGAGTAATGTTATTGGAAAATAAAAAATTAATTTGATTTATTAATTTAATGACATGATAAGTGATAAAATTTTCATGAAAAAGTTCGACTCCTCCAAAGTATTAGTCATATTTATTCTTTAAGGGACATATCCTTAAATTAGTTTGAGTTACGACGGTCGGTTCAGAGTTCAAGAGAATAGTCAATGCAAGTCTAAATACTTTGTAGCAACAAAAAAAAGCGAAAAATATTCAATGGTAAATTCGGTCAATTTTTTAAGGATTAATAGCATTGCTCACAAATTATAAGGGCAAAAGGTCGTGGTTTGTGAATGGGTCCAAAAGTCCTATAGCCCATCCACCATGGCTGGTCCATAACTTTGTGGCCCAGAAAAGGCTAGTAGTTCATTAATGGGTCCAAAAGTCCTACAGACCATCCACCTTGGCTGGTCCATAACTTTATGACCCAAAAAAGGCTAGTGGTTCATTAATGGGTCCAAAAGCCTATAACCAATCCACCATCCGGTCCATCCCATTGTGGCCCATGGCAATCCATTAATCAGATAAATGGGACGTGGGCCACATTTTGACCCACCAGGTCCAACACCTACTTTAGCATTTACTCCTATTTTTGGAGTAAATATTGAATATAACGGTGATACCATGTCACAATTGATGACATGATATCACCAACTAATAATAAAACCCTAAATAGAAAGGTGAACCCCACTTGGACTTACATGGCAAGAGGGTGAGAAGTTATTTGCTTACATGACAGGTTAGTTATTAATTTTTGTGAGGTCTATGTACTTATTTGTTTTAGTATTATTAGTTGGTGATACCACATCATCTTGCCATGTGGTATCACCGTTGTAATGAATATTTTTTCCTATTTTTGGTCTAATGTTTTTGTCATTGTAGCAGTGTATACTTGATATAAAATAATTAAAAAAGAAAAGAAAAGAAAAGAAAATCAAATGTGGTGTGTTTGTTTGGTGAGACAGGAAGAGAGGGATTGGCAGGAGAAGAAACTCTGAGGCTTGGAAGCTACAATGCTTTGTTGAAGAATTCTCTGCCGGAGGAATTCAAATACTATAAAGCAGAGGAAGAGAGCTTTGAATCGTCTCACGATGCCTTTCGATCTGCTTTTCCTCGTGGATTTGCATGGGAAGTACTCAGTGTCCATTCTGGACCCCCATTGATTGCTTACAAGTTCAGGCACTGGGGCTTCTTTGAGGGCCCTTTCAAAGGACATGCCCCTACTGGAAAGATGGTTGAGTTCTATGGGATGGGAATTTTGAAGGTACTCTCTCTCTCTCTCTGTCTCCACTACACCTATATGTAGCGGCAAAAACCTGTCTCAAATAGTATTGATTGTAACAATTTTTTTTTATAACATTATTACCGTCACAAAAGAAAAAATATTTTTTTCTAAAACACCTTTTTTATGTGACGTTAAACACTGCCGCCATAAAAAACTTGTCTCAAAAAATCATAATTCTTGTAACTAGGGTCAAATGAACCCAACTAAGCCAAACACCAGATTGTTTGGATTTGACTCGTTCATTTGCAAAGATAATGTGGGATTGACTAGTTATCATGACGAGCTTCAAACTTCTCGCTTAACTTTTTATCCAATGCTTAGGTTGTTTGTTTAAACGAATTGAACTCAAGCTTGTATTTAATTCAGACACATATTCAAGTTACTCAACTTATTTATTAAATGGGTCGAACTCAAAACGTTGGACAAATTATCAAACTTAAATGAAATTTTATGTAAGTCCATGTTACAGCTCTGTCCACAACATGTACTTGCTATGACCCTCACACTTTCAAGCGTGAGTGGTGGTAGTTATCTTATGTTCAAAAAAAAAAAAAGAACGGTAATAATTCATAAGTTTTGGGATATTGGATCCATGTTGTCCATTCATACGAAACTAAACCTCTCAGTGTGTTCATATCTAAATTCACAGGTTGATGACTCTCTAAAAGCAGAAGATGTTGAAGTTTACTACGATCCAGCAGAGTTGTTTGCGGGTCTGTTGAAGGGACCACCAGTGTCTGCACCACAAGAAGGGGATGAAACTTCTACTCTTGGCTGTCCATTTCACAAATAGATCAATGTCTCCTTTTTTCTTTTAAGGCTAAATAATCTAAAGTGGAACGGTGATATCATGTGTCGTCTGTATACCATATTCATCAATGACAATTGCCATGTACCTATTTAATATGATGGCTCACTAGCCATTACTCTCATATTCAATGGGTAAGCGTTATCTTCATGCTTCAAGGTTATATTTTGCAACAAAAAGAGAGTCTAGTGCACGAATTGTCGGTCAGATATGATTATGTACAAATTAGTTTACACACCACAGTCAAATAAATAGTATAAAATACAGTAAAATAGGTAGAGAGAGATAAGACAGAGTTTATAGTGGTTCGGTCAATCAAGACCTATGTCCACTTTCAATAGCTAAGTTCGAGGATATTTTTATTAACTTTGGTGTGTTTGGGAGAGTAGAGAATTACAAGAGAGGAAGGAGATGAACTTGATTTTTTGTGATGCCCCCAAGTGTTGAGGGAGCTTATAATTTATATTCGCCTCCATAGTAATTGCATAGTCAGTCTGACGGTCATAATGGATTGAAGGCAACTTAATAGTATTAAATAGTATGGTGACCTCTCCTCTTCCTGGTGACCTCTCCTCTCCTCAACGAGCAAGAGTTAGGCTCTTGGGATGACCCTTACTCCAAGGTGGTAGAGGAGGAGGCTCCTAGACTCCAAAATGGAGAGGAGGAGACTCTTGGATGACCCTGCATGCTTCCGTCCTGATGTAGCTCATTGAGTCTGATGAGCTGCTCCATGCTGATGTAGCTCTTTGAGCATGATGAGCTTGACCGGATTGACTACATTTGACTGAATTTGCTGGACCTCTTAGAGTTGAATCTCTTGGGCTTGTAACATGAGTTGGGCCCTTGAGCTTGACCCATCAAGATATATGCGGCTTAACACTCGTGTTAGGAGAAATTATTTAGGCCCCGTTTGGTAAATGCTTGTTTTCGTTTTTTTTTGTTTTTGTTTTCATTTTATGGCAAAAAAAAAAATAAAAACATGTTTGGTGAATGTTTTTGTTTTTTTTTTAATTACTCTGTTTTGAAAACAAGGCTAAAATCTGAAAACATTCAAAAAGATGTTTTTGAAAACATCAAAAAGAAAAAACAAACGCGCGATGGTGAATGGGATTTAATGAGGTCTGAGCATCGATCCTCCTTAGCAACAAAAATGGATTGTTTTGCTCCAGTATAAAAAGCCATCTCTCTCTCTCTTCCTTTCACTCCTCTCTGTCGCCCTCTCTCTCACTCTCTCGATGCCGAAGCCGAAGCCACGAAGAAGAAGAAGAAGCCGAAGCAGAAGCAGAAGGATCCAAACCCCATCGCCACTGAAGGATCCAGCTGCTCTCTCTCTCTTTCTCTCTCTATTTCTTTCAATTTTTCCTATTTTTTGTAGTGTTGATGGATTTTCGGGAGGAGTGGTGGGTTTCGGTTGTGGTGGGTTTGAGTGGTGGTGGTGGGTTTTCG
>CM042197.1:4783419-4803468 GCA_023539305.1 Ilex asprella
AGTTTTTTTTGGGTCTCCGTGGAGGTGGACGTCCAACCCCCACTTGAAAATCAGAGAAGAATATTTTCATTCATAATCATTCTGTATCTTTACATGTACACATTTATAGAGATAGTAGAGATCCTACAATCAAGCTATTCCTATAATTAAGTTATTTGCCTAACAGAGAAATATCTCTAAACTAGGAAAGAATATAATAGAAAAGAATTACAATAGAGAATCTTTGACTATTAATCCAATATCACAACACTCCCCCTCAAGTTGGTGTATAGATGTCACACATGCCCAACTTGGCCAAAAACTTTGAGAACACTCGACTTGAAACAGCTTTAGTGAGGATATCAGCCAATTGATCTTCGGATCGAATCTTAGGCAACTCGACAATTTTCTCATCTAATTTCTCCTTAATGAAGAATATGTCTACCTCCACATGCTTTGTACGATCATGTTGTACCGGATTATGAGCAATATCACATGCTGATTTATTGTCACAATAAAGCCGAATCGGTTGCCTAAGCAGATAGGCCAAATCCATCAAGAGAAGTCTTAGCCACAATGCTTCACATATTCCAAGTGCCATGCCCCTAAATTCAGCCTTTGCGCTTGAACGTGCAACAACATTCTGCTTCTTGCTTCTCCATGTAACGAGATTACCACCTACAAAGGTGATATATCCCGAAGTAGATCGTCTGTCATCTATTGCTCCAGCCCAGTCAACATCACTATATGCATCCACACTTTGACAATCTACATTTTTAGTGAACAAAATGCTCTTTCCAGGAGCGGACTTCAGATACCTTAAAATGCGCATAACTGCATTCATATGTTGTTCTCCAGGATTATGCATAAACTGGCTAACAATACTCAATGCATAGGCAAGATTTGGCCTAGTGTGGGCTAAGTACATCAATCTTCCAACGAGCATCTGATATCTCCCTTTATCAACAGGCACCTAATTAGTCTCAACACATAACTTCAATCCTTCTTCTACTGGTGTATCAGCTGGTTGACATGCTGACATACCAGTTTCCTGCGACAAATCTAAAGCATATTTTCTTTGAGACAAGAAAATTCCTTTATCAGATCGAGACACTTCAATCCCAAGAAAATATTTCAAGTGACCGAGGTCTTTCATTTCAAATTCGCTTGACAAGTAACTTTGTAGAGCCTTCCTTTCATCAGGGTCATTTCCTGTAATCACCATGTCATCAACATACACAATAAGGGCAGTGATCTTACCATGCTATTTTTTCAAGAATACAGTGTGGTCTGAATTACTCTGATGGTAGCCAAAAGACCTCATGGACTTCGTGAACCTTCCAAACCATGCTCTCGGAGATTGTTTTAGTCCATACAACGATTTCTTTAATTTGCACACTTTCCGACAATGCACTTCTGGTATCATGCACCCTGGTGGCAAATCCATGTACACTTCTTTGGACAACTCGCCATGAAGAAATGCGTTTTTCACATCAAATTGTTGCAATGGCCAATCCAGGTTCGCAGCTAGAGACAATAAGACTCGAACTGTGTTGATTTTAGCTACAAGTGCAAATATATCTGTATAATCAATTCCATAGGTTTGGGTGTACCCTTTTTCCACCAGTCTCGCTTTAAAACGTTCAATTGTACCATCTGCTTTGTGCTTCACAGTATAAACCCACCGACATCCAACTGGTTTCTTCCCTGGAGGACGATCAACAAGTTCCCAAGTTTCATTCTTCTGCAAGGATTTCATCTCCTAATTCATAGCAGCTTTCCACCTTGGGTCAGCTAAGGCTTCCTGCACACTGTTAGGAATAGATACAGTAGATAATTGATTTACAAATGACTTATTTGATTCAGACAAGCGATGGTTAGACACATAATGACTCATGGGATATTTAACTTTACTAGAAAGTCTGGGTTCATATGTGGGTTTGAGGATATCTCTGGTTTGACGCGATGGTAGTTGTTTTCTTGGTGGTTCAGACACTACAACAGGACCATCCTCAACAGGCGATTGATTTGGTGTATCAGTTGTCTGTGGTGTGAGAGATTCAGATGGAGGTTGATCCACAACTTCATTTTCTGGGTCTTCATCACGTTCATCACGACTGTGGTCCAAATTTATACCACTCAAATCCAATTCACCAGTATTCTCATTACCAAGTTCAGGGCGTTCCTTTTCATTCCCATTCAGATTGTTACCAGGTTCAGAGAGTTCCCCTTCTATAGAGATCAGAAAATCATAGTCTAGAGCTTGAAATTCTTCCAGGTACTCCTCTTGAAACAAACATTCGTTTCATGAAAAACTACATCCATTGTAACATCGAGTCTTCATGAAAAACTACATCCATTGTAACAAACATTCGTTTGCTTGGAGGGTGATAGCATCGGTACCCCTTTTGATAAGCAACATACCCTAAAAAAACACATCGCAATGCTCAAGGTGTCAACTTGTTGCGCTGACACTTATGAAGATGTACAAATGCTACACAACCAAAGACATGAGGAGGTAAGTTTGGAACGACTGGAGCAAAAATTGCTTCAATGAGAGCCTGGGATGGTGTCCGGAAATCAATAGTGCTGGAAGGTACTCGGTTGATCAAATATGTTGCAGAGGTAAGTGCGTGTCCCCAATAGGATAAAGGCATATGTGCTTCTATCAATGAAGCATGGACAACCTCCAACAAGTGACGATTTTTCCGCTCCGCCACCCCATTCTGTTGGGGTGTATCGGAACAAGTAGTTTGATGAATGGTTCCATGGGCTTCCAAATACCGCTTCAATTCAAAACTCAAATATTCACCTCCATTGTCACTGCGGAAAACCTGAACCTGTGCATTGTACTGACTACAAACCATTTTATGAAATTTTTGAAATAATAAGTTTACTTCACTTTTGGACTTCATCAAACATACCCAAGTCATTCTGGTACAATCATCAATAAAAGCAACAAACCAACGCGATCCATCCAAAGTAGCAAATTTAGATGGGCTCCAAACATCAGAATGTATGATCATAAAAGGAACTGGACTTTTATTCAAAGTTAATGGAAACGAAGCACGATGGCTTTTTGCAAGTTCACAAACATCACATTTGAAACTAGAAACATCAAAGTTTGCAAATAAACTAGGAAATAATTTCTTCATGTAACCAAAAGAAGCATGCCCCAGATGTCGATGTCATAACCATATCTCATATTTCTTTTTTTTCTCCTCAGAACCCCCAATCTTTAAAGCTTGACGCAACTCATCTGAACTTTTAGACACCAAGTCCAAGTAATACAGCTTCCCTCGCCTAACACCACAACCAATCATCTGCCTTGTCCGGATGTCCTTAAATACACAAAATTTAGGCCAAAAAATGACAACACAAAATAAGGCAGCGGTTATTTGAGAAACTGACAAAAGATTATAATTCAAAGAGGGAACAACCAAAACAGAATCTAAATTCAAGGTGTTAGTGAGGGACAAGGATCCTTCCCCAATAATCAGAATTGAGGTACCATTGGCAGTGGAAACAGAATTTTGTGAGGAAGGTTTAAGAGGTGAAACTTGTCTAGAATCAAATGTCATATGATCCGTAGCACCCGAATCAATTATCCATGCACTATTAGAAACAGGTGTAGAAATATTTAAAACCTTACCACCATTACCTGCTGCTACTGCCAATGCCGAGGACTTTTCACTGCTATCATCCTCTGTCTTTGTTTCAACAATTGCAGCAGTAGAGGCCTTCTTAGAATTCTTCTTCCGGGAATCACAGCTATGATCCCACCATTCCGGATATCCCACAAGTTCATAGCATCGACTTTTTGTATGACCAGTTTGATCACAGTGAGTGCATTTGTATGATGATTTGTCGCCACCATTATCAGTCTTAGGATGGATGGGCTTTTTTTGGAGTTGTTCCGTTCATCACCCCGCGTCGAACATCTTCGCGGCGAACTAGGGCATAACACTCTTCTAATTCAGGGATAAGATCCTTCCTCAAATTGCCTGCCAATCAACCTGGAGTATTGACTTCTAAAAACAATACTCTTCAACACCAAAGCTACCTATTTTTTGTGTGTTTTTGAAAGATTGGCAGGCCTATTAACCTTTCTTTTTCCTTCTTTTATTCTTTTACAATATGTCTTCTTTATTTCTTGCTTGCTTTACTTGCTAAGCTTTTACTATTATAATTAAATTGTCAACCATAGCTCTGGTTAGTTGAGAGTGCCTTCTTCCTTTTGCTATGCAATTAGATTGATAATAGCTCATCAAATTTTATTATAATGATTGACTTATAGCCATGCCTACTTTTGTCTGCTTCCCCTGTCGTTTCTTCCTGAATCTCATGGGTATATAAAATGTTTATTTATTTCTTTCTATGTTTGATTAAGAAAGCTTATGTAAACTGTAAACTAATGAAACTTTAGTGATTAGTCTAAAAAGTTAGTTTGACTAATTACTTTTCTAATTTACCATGCACAGTTTCTCTTTCTTTTCTTTTTCAAAATTGTATATTGTGTAAGAATACAATTTGGACGGACAAATTTGAATCCATCATTAACCCATATCGAAATATTTAATACTTGGACAAAAGCTTTCGATACTCGAGTTAAGGGTTTGGGCAAAACAAACTCACGTGTTAGTTGTTTTGTTTGGATCGAAGAAAAAACTGTTGATTACTTGTATGTTTCAATACTATCATGGATGCCCATAAACTCTTAGAAGGTTCGAATACGCAACTTTAAGCTAAACTTCAATCTCCTCCTCACGTAGTGATGGAAATTGAGGAGGTAAATTGCCACTAACTTTTTCAAGTCCTCTGTTTTTGCGTGTACACTATGAGAAATAAATGTAGATGTTAGGTGTCCCTCTCCATTGCCGTCCATCTTCTATCACTGTCAGTCAAGTTAAGTGAATCTTGTGCAATGTAGACCATCTTTTATAGCAGACAACCAGGTTAAGTGTACACATGCCAATAGAATTGGAGCCAAAGCAATCGGGTTATCCTATCAGTATTATTATGTTTTATTATCGATCAATAATATGTAGATAAATAAAAAAATAAATTTCACACAGGTCAATAAATATTTGTCCATGTAAGTAGATAATTACTTACTCTTTTTCCATATAAGTTAATAATTATCCAAGTGAGATTCACTTTGCCCATTTAAAATTTTATAAAATAAAACCCGGAATAAAATTAATATAAAGTAACAAGTATGAGTTTAACTTTTGTTTTATCGAATTTGGGTCAAAAATAAATTACCCGTCAGATACAAATCTAATGATTCGCAATTTATGTACCACACATACTTTTTTATTTTTTTGAAAATTATATACTATTCGAACTGGATTACACATAATTATAGAGAATTCGAAATTCAAACTTGAATTTATTTTTATACAATATGATTGAGACACCACGACATTTATTGCCAAACTCTAGTTAGGAGACTATGAGAAATTGCTAAGAAAAAACAGGCCGGCGGCTTTGGTTCATATGTACCTACCCAACTTGCACGAGGCATTTTTAGACACTAGCAAACCACGAGCAAAATATTCCTTCCTTTATTGCAGACGTTTTGACTCAGCCAATTCATTTGACTCTCTCTCTCTCTCTCTCTATATATATATATCCTCTGGGGTCCAAGCATCCAACATCCAGTTCTTTCAATCCAAGGTTCTATTCTATTTCTAGTCTGTTTTGACATCACCTCTCCCCCCCTCTCTCTCTCTCTCCTGCATGGCTCGTTTAAGTTTAATATCCCTTGTTCTGATCCTTGTGATGGTTCATTATGCACCATCTTTAGAAGCAAGGAAGCTCTTGAGCATAGAGAAAGATCAAGAGGTACCTAGTGCCGACAGCAGTTTGGTTTTGGTCCAGAATGTCCTTCCAAAAGGCAGTCCTCCTCCTCCTCCACCGTCTTCCCCACTTGTTGAAGCTCATGCAGTAGCCATTAATGGAAGGCTCTTTACAGTCGAGGTTGCGCGTGCTGATCGGTTTTTGCAGTCGGTCCCTAGTCCTTCAATTGGCCATTAAACTCATATGTATTACTGCATTGGCTTCGTATGGTTTATTTGTAAGTTATATACTTCAAATATATTCTATCAGATTGTTTTTACTTGATGTTTTTCGGAAGGGTTTCGCCTAAATCTCGTAATGTATAAGTAAAAACGTATAGATTTATAAACTTTCTTGTACTATTTCTTGATATTGAAAGTAAGAAAATATGAATACTATTGACTATGCAAAGAGCTATATATATTCAACATTATCTGTTTGTCTCATGGTATGACAACTTCATAGTTTCTCCATCCTTGGTGGCATGTAATCCTAATCTCACACAAAAATGCCAAAAAAATGAGAGGAAAGAGAAAAAAAAAACATGCTTGTCATCAATGTCTTGATAGGTTCAGACCGGACACGACCAAACATAACACGAAATTAGAGAGTTTGAATATTTTTTAAGTTACTCATTTCATAAACGAATAGACCCAATACCACACGATTAATAATTGAATCGGTTATGACTGAAGTCAATCAAAAGAAATGCATGACACGACTCATTTATATATCGGTTATACTTATACATGATTCAAAATAAATCTGATATGATATGATTCATTAGACACGAATTAATAAACGAATCGAATATGAGTATGATATTTTTTGACACGAAACCTATTAAAACCCGACAAGAACCTGTCTCACCTGACATATCTAATATTACATCTAAGAAGTTAAATTTCTAATTTATAAAAGCACAATAACGGAAAAGATTAATTTAATTTTTATTTATTTTGATCCAATAATATAAAATTATCTCAATTTTTTTTCCATTCATAAACACCTGTGGTTCTCTGCTTTATAAGCGCCACTGGGGGGCTTTTCTCGTGAATTCGGGCTGCTATGGTTGCGCCAAAGCAGAAGTTTCGCCCCGATTATTTCTTCTAACCTTTTTTCCTGACAAAAAAAAAAGTCAGTCTTCCTAGATATAATTGTTTGAAAATAGTCGCGCAAAGAAGCTTATAAATGGTTAAGTCTATGTGTTAAAATTATATGTACTGATTTAAGTCCATTTTTTTTTTATCTCAAAAATATCATTCCTTAAAAGGAAGTTATATTAATTTCCTATTTTAAAAATTGTTATTCTTTAATTCAATGTCAATTAAAATATGTCAATAAAATCTCCATCATAAATTTAAAATTTAAATTCAAAGCTATCTCTCTTTCTCTCTCTCTCTCTCTCTCTCTATATATATATATATATAGCTACCACTTTCCTCACCATATCACGACTAGGACTGTCAATTTTGGACACGACACGAACCGAACACGGAATAAATTGGTCAAACACGAAATTAAATGGATCAATGGATAAAAATGGGTCAACACGTATAAACACAAAAAAAAAAAAAAAACAGGTTGAATTCATGTCTAAATCAGGTCAACCAGATTTTGACCTGATTAACCTGTATATCTTAAACAGGTTAATATAATTCGACCCAAATCTGACCTACTTATTTCTTACCTGTTTAACTCATTTATCCAAATATATAAAAACAACAAAATAAAACATAGCCTTAACCCACTTCTACCAATTCCTAACATCCATTTTAAAAAAAAAAAACAAAATATACGAAAGTGGCTGTTTTTAGTGCCCATAGAATAAATTTTTGGTCTTTTTTTCATGTTTTTGATGGATTAAAGTTATTTAATTGAAAATGGATGTTAGGAATTAGTTTTCTTTTGCTTCTTGTAATTCTTTAAATTTTATTCAATAAAATCTTTTGATTTTTTTAAAGTTTTTAAACAAATAGAATTTGATATGTGGGTTAAACAGATCGGGTTAAATAAGTTAAGCAGATTAACATGTTGTGTTATATGTTAACTCAAAAATGACTTGTTTATTAAACGTGTTAAACATGTCAGGTTAGGGTAACACGTTTAATAACCAGGTCAGGTTAGTGTTTACACATCTCGACACGATTATTAAACATGTCAGATTTGTGTTTAAGATTTTTTGACACAAACCCGAAATAAACCCGACACGAAATTACCCAACCCGACACGTTTGACACCCCTAATCACGACCACCATATTCAATAAATATATATGTAGCCAAATATATATGTGTATATATATATATATTATTTCAATAATATATATATATATATATATATATATACCTAACCTATATATTCAAATTCATATTACTGTTTTTGTTGAGTATGTTAATGTTAATGTTACTATTATTTTGAGTGTGTTACTGTTTTTGTTGAACATGTTATCACTATTATTTTGAATGTTATTATTTTTTATTTTGAATGTTAATATATATAGATAGATAGATAGATAAGAGAGAGATAAAATGTTAATGTTAGTCAAACTCTTAACCTATATATGAATATAGATAGATATGAAAGATAAAAGATTTTAATGGTTAATATATATATGGTTAAGATTTTTTATTGGTCATATATATATATATATATACCTAACCTATATATTCAAATTCATGTTATTATTTTTTTTATCATATTACTGCATTTGTTGAGTATATTATTGTTCATGTAACTTTATTATGTTACTGTTTTTGTTGAGTATGTTACTGTTCATGTTACTATTATTTTGAACATTTTACTATTTTTTATTTTTAATGTTACTCTCTCTCTCTCTCTCTCTCTATATATATATATACCTAATCTATATATGGATATAGATAAATAAGAGAGAGACAAAATTTTTTAATGTTAGTCAAACTCTTAACCTATATATGGATATAAATAGATATGAGAGAGAGAAAATTTTAATGTTAGTCAAACACCTAAGATTTATGAGTTTTTAATTTTTAGTTTTATTTCAATTTTAAAGTGAAATGATAGTATGGTAAAATTGACAAAAACGGACTTCATAACAAATAAGTTTCCTTGACGGACTTAAGTCCAAACAAATTCATATAAGAGGACCGACCTCCAAATTTCCCAAAAAAAAATACATTGAGCTAATTGAAAACTAATGGGGCCAATTTAAGATACGGTGTATCTTTACTAGCAGGGTTTTGGGCTTGAATTGTTTGTACAAGAAATATGGTTGGGCTTTGGTAAGCCTAAACAAGGCTGTGGTACATGGGTAGAGCCCAGAGTTACATATTCCTAACTGGGCTGAATGTGGGCCAGGTACTACAGCTACAGCCCATGTGCCTACAACGGATATTGAACCAACCTACCCAAATTAACGAATTATTTCACTTCTTTGGATCTTAGAAAATTACCTAGAACTAGCTTTTAACAAGTTGACCAACAACCTTTGGGCTCGGGTAGTGTTTAGCCAAGTTTGCATTCTCTCATTTTATTTAACGGGTCTAATAGTACACTTGTTTACTACCCGAGTCTATATAAGACTAAACTTGTTCATTGAATATCGATTTTGTATTGATTTCGTAGCTCCTAGAACTAGATCAATTTAGAATTCTCCCTCCCTACAACCCAAATTTGTCTCCATATTGTTGGCTTCCAAGGGGAGGGGAATGAGAATCGAACCCATGGGCCATGACCACATATGGGTGGAATGCACCCAATTATTATCTATTCATGGGGTAGACTTCAAACAAATTGTCTCTGCTTCAACCAGCAAGGCCGGCGCTAACACTAACATGTTTCTACCACTCAATAACAAGGACATTCATTATATATATATATATATATATATATATATATATATTCTCCCGTATGATGCCACTTTTTTTGCCCCACTTGTTTTTTCCCCATGCTCATCTCATGTAGCATTGCGATAGTAGCCACCACTACTATCGAGCGACTGTTGTAGTTATGGTACTCTAACTCTGACTTACAGCAATCAATGTCCGTCGTCTAATACGTATCCTCTTAGTTTTTTAGTGAAAATCTAATAAGGTTCTCTTAGTCTCATACACCCACTCTCGGCGTGGGCTTGGCTTCGAGGATGCGCTATGAGGCGTCGGTCCCTGACCTAGCCAAGAATGGGATTCCCACGACAGTCACTGTGACTTAAACTGTGTTAGAGCATATTCCTGAAAAACAAGAATATATTCTAGACTCATTCAATGATCTGCACTAAGATTAGGTCATTCATTATATGCCGACACTTAAGAGATCAAATAAAACTTAGTCTTTTGTGGTTCTCCTTCATTGAACATTCCTTGGAGTCACGTCCTATGCGATAAGGAATGGAACCTAACCAATCCATATTGACCCTTACGCCATTGTTTTTTTACTCTCCAAGTCTCTTAAACAAAGACATGAACAAGAATCATGGACCTCAATATATTTTCTTGGACAAAAATATAATCCCTGCCATTAATGCCACAATTATCAAACTTACTATGTTCTCAAGAATGATTAGAACTTAAATTAGAAGGATTAAAAATAGAATAATATTGTCTATCACTTCTCTCTTTCCAAAATCTCGTCCTAGACAAGAATTTGTTGCAATATACATGATAATTTGTATGAGAGTGGATCTTCGTGCAATTATAAAATTGTTCTATTATAATACAAACATTGAGAATTCAAGTCATAAAAACTGTCTATCTACATGTCATGAGTAAAATTGTATGTCTTCTTTTCTCCAAATTTCGCAATGACAGAATTCTCGTGTATTGGACATTTTTTTTCCAGCTTGATAATTTATCTATCAAAATGATTAACATGCCAAATCACATCTTTTTATTAGGATATAAGACTATCGTATTGACTTAGATACTGTACCACAATCCATTTCAACCATTGATTTTAAATTTAGTGATTTGCAATTATTGATTGAAAAATATGAAGAAAAAAAATGTTAAACATGTTATATTTTTATTGGATGAAAAATAAAAATACAGTATCGAGAAGTGATACTTTGAAAGCTTAATGGGACTCTTTCTATTATGAAGCTCACAAAGAAGATGATGTAGACCCATTAAGCAATAGCATCCTCTTGCAGTAACAGACGTTTGCAAAATGTTTCCCATCACATGCTCTTCCTCACCTACCACATTAAATGAAGCAGGTACAAGATCCAGAACAAGCCCAAACACAGAGTTATAGAAGAGCTGGTGATCAGCACAAATTTCTAGTGTCAATGGAATTTACATTGGTCTTCATTCCATGGAGACCACTGTTTGAAGACATTTTTGAAGTTGTTGAGCCCTACTAGTATCCAAGGATCATCATTCTTTGTGGGTCTTTTTTTTTTTTTTTCCCTGGGTCCTAAGAAAATATTATTTCCTATACTTACTGACAAGCCTTTAAGGGATGTCCCTAAACAGCAATGACATTCGACCCCATATCTTGTGCAAGTAGGATATGCAGCGTTACCAGTCAGGTTAACCTCAAATCTTCTCGAAATAACATCATTCAGTTTTAGTATATGGTTAAAATTGAAGAATAAATGTACGCAACCTTATGACTGTATCTGTTGACGAGCCCGAATTTAACTGGGCTAGACCCAATGAACTGAGAAAAGGCCCAAACATCCAGGACCCACAAAAGAGCCCAAGTCGCCAAGACCTATGAAGCTGGGTCCACCCGTCAAAAGGAGTTGAATAGTAAATCGGAGGTGAATAGTGAATCGGAGTCCAAGGAGATCAAGTGGCCAACGCTCAAGCTCCTCCAAGAAGGCGCAGGCGTCAAGAGGATAACACCCAAGAGGCCGAAGGCCCTTGGGCGCCGACTTGGGTTGACTCCCCTTCGGGCGTCTCCTCCTCTTCTTTCCTCTGGCCACCTCACTCAAGTCCAAGACGTCCAAGCTCCCTCCAACACAAGTCCGAACTCAGGGAGACGGTCGGGTCTAATACCAACTGGGAGTCCGCCTCCGATTAAATAGGAGTACGAAGGAGAGAAAGACAAGCTATGAAACTAAATGGGTTACTTGGAAGCCGAGAGAAGGAAGAGCTGAACAACGAGGTGAGGACATCCCCCATGGGGCGCCACCCACCTCTCCACACCAAGTGGGCGCCTCCCACTTTGACCCTCTCCTATCCTCTCTTCTCCTCCTCGTCTCCTCCTTACTTCAAGACTTAAGTCCAATGCTAAGCATGAGCACACTCCACACCAGAGTAACATCCGAGCAAATAGGAGCACGTGGAGGAAGGCTCAAGATACGAAGATCTCCTACCATAATTCTACCTTCCAAAGAGGTCTACTCCTATCATGTTTGTACTTACCAAATTGACGGGAGACTTCTCCCTCACGTCACCGCCTCACCGCCTTGGTGAGCCTATATAATGTATGCCTTCACTGTATAAAGGGCACGATTACTCTTGAGACACACTACACTAGTTGCATTCAAGAGACTCTCTCTAGAAGCTCTCTATACACACTCTCTCTCTTTCTCTCTAGACTCATTGTAAACTCTCCGGAGTACCATCGTTGATTAATAAAACGCCTAAGGCCACCGTCGCCGTTCGAAGAGTGGACGTAGATCATCTGAGACCGAACCACTATAAATCTCCAGTGTTGACCTATATTTACTGTTTTACCACTAATTGTCATTGATTGCTCATTAATCACTCTTGTGACTGTTGATCTCGCACCATACAATTTTGTGCATCACCATTTGTGACTCAAACCAAATATGAAAATCATTAAGACAAGATTCATCCTCCCACAACATCCAAGCAAATGATCCAAAAGATGTCAAAACATGGATAAATGTAAAACTATCTATTTTTTTTTCTTTTTTTTGTAACAGGAAAAATTTGTAGTCCGTCTTCGCCAAGTAAAAACGCATTTATATCGTTAAAGCTTGTAAGTTGGTAAAAATTTGAACCCACACAAGAGACGTTTATACAATTCATCCAAACAACTAAAGTTCATCCTACCAATCAACCACATTTTTTATCACTTGAACTCAAAAAGACATTATTTTCAAGACAAAGGGTATCATTGAACCAAAAACCCGAGGGTGAAACTATCTATCTTTTGACACATAGTTGCATATAGAAAAACCTTTCATTTGGAGGAAAAATATAATAATATACAGCTAATAATTCCTCCAGCAGTCTAGCACTTACCCTGCTATCATCAAAATTGGGGAACACCCTCAGGACATATAATTATAATGCAACACAACTGTCCACGCGCTTTCTTTTTTCAAAACAGAGGCCCTCACATCCATCAACCCAGTGTCATCCAGCAGTTCAATCCTTGATGTTGTGGGCCCAAAATTTAAGCGATGGTTCCGATCCGCCGATCCCCTTCTGATGACAAATCAATGGCGGATCCTAGTTTATGATCAACACAGATATACTTGACACTGTAAAACAGTTTTACCAATCTTGAACCCCGGAACCACAGTGAAAGCTACACGAGGTTCACTTTCTGGTGAGCCATCGGAGGACACGAACGCTTCTTCGTTCACGCTCTCCATGTACACTTCTGAGAATCGAGACCTCTTGCTGGCTTGAAAGACTGAGGCTTCAGGCTCGAAAGAGAAGGCCAGACAGTGCAGGAGCCAAATCCGCTTCGCCATTTCAGAGAATGTGGCAAAGAAGGTTGTTTCTGGGTATTCACCAGAATTCACTAAATTTCTCTGATTCAAATTTCCAAAAAGCGATGACTCCATCTTCGGATGAACCAGTCGAGAGTATTTGGTCCTGCAAAACTTTGCAAACGTTGATTTAGGCTTCCAAGCAAGATAATCCTTGGGTTTCATGGACTTCAATTGCATGAATCTGTCAAAGAATAGTCGCTGCCACGTTTTCTGCTCGGGTAAAGACTCATTTGGAAGAGAGAAGTTTGAGTAGTTGAAACCATCAAACATCTCACGGCAAACAAAGGACTCAAATGCAAAACCTTTATGATTCGTATTCCAGTAAACAACACCTGGTTCAATTGAAGCAGCCGCTGCATCTAAATCCCAACCCGCAGATTCCATCTCACCGATCATCAACCGAACAAAGCTCCTAATAGATTTAACTGCCTGCCGAAGAACTGTAGTGAAATGGCTGCTGCTTAAGCCTGATAAATGAAGATTGTCCAGTACCGATAGTGGTCCACTTGAATTTAATCTCTTTTCAAGTAATTTGTTCTCTTTATTGGCTTCCTCCAATTTCTCTCTGAGAAATGTGATTTCTGATTCTTTAAGCTTAAGTTGAGAATCCAACTTTTTCCCCATAATTTCATAGGTTTTCAAAAGACTCTTCTGCTCCTGGAGTTCAGCCAACATGTGGGTAGTTTCAGGGGAAGACTCACTAAACTGTTTCTTCAAGTAAGAATGCTTCAATTCAGATAGATTTTTTAACTCCAAAACTACCATCTGATCGGCAGATTGAATCCCATCCACATCATAAGGAGACTGAGCAAACTGCAACTGGGCATATGCTGCTTTAGCTGCAGAAATGCTGGCAAACAGTTTGGCAAGAAAAGCTTCAGTCGCTGCTCTGATACGGAGCTTTTCATCTTCAACATCAAACAACGGAGACTCACTGTTGTTCATGTCATCATGCTTGGTCTTCTCTTGGGACTTAGTTTTTTGAATTCCATCAACCGGAGCAATCCCTGTCACAGCTCGAATGTGCAAAACCTTAGCAAAAGTGCGGGCCAATCTACTCTTAGTCGGGGTCACCGCAGATCGTTTAACCGAATCCATCTGAAACAAAAGATCACAAAATTGATAATGAAGATGAAATTACAAGTAAGATTGCAGTAAGGAATTGATTACTTTTGAGAATCAAAGCCTAGTATTAAAATAAGAATAGGAATATTATGTCATGATGACGATGATGGCAATGATGAGCATGTTTCAACAAAAAAGAAAAGCTGTATGCTTTAACTCTTAGATCAAGGACAATAAAGGGAGAAGGAATTTCTTTTTGTTTTGCCTTTAAGAGTTGCTGGATTGGCGTCCCTTTGAAAGTCTAAAAAAGTGGATCTCAAAGGAGAGAAAAGAACAGGAGAGCTATAAAGAACAAGAATGCGTAGGAGACGAAGATGAAGATGAAGATGAAGATGAAGATGAAGGTGAACAATACGGGATTCAATTCAAGGACGCGATCAAAAGACGTGTTTAAAGTTCAAGATTCTCAACGCTTAGTCGCTTATTACTGCCAGACACAGACAGCATCAAGTGTGCTGCATCGCAGCATCAGTACTATGCATAGAGAATGTAACTGGAGGAATCCACAACTTGTGAAAAGTATGTCCACCATATTATACTCAATATTCTATTACCTATGGCAGAGTTTGACAACATAAATAATAGTCCTATGCTACCAAACTTGAGAAATTCCAATTATTAGGAAAATTTAGTCACAGGCCATGTTACCAACTTCCCATTAAAAAAAACAGATGAATGGTCCCCATTACATAGTCCTGAGGAGGCAATTTCATATAAGGTAATGGCCAAGAAGTAGGTGGCAGTTTTGTTTAATAGTGATTAACAAATGTGACTGTTTATAACTATATATCCTCTGTATTATGCAATATATCCTTTTGTGTTATGTGTAGGAACTATCCAAAAGAGTAATCTAAGCAAAAAAACTTGGACTTGACAAGCATGTTATACAACAAACTCCGAAGGGTGTAACCAGCCAAAGTAGATATTCTTATGCCTCCTAACTCCTACTCTTAATTGTAGAGGACAATCATACTAGCCATATAAAAAGAATATTGATAAGAGTATCTCCTACTTCCATTTTGGGTCCTCCTACATTGAACTTGCACAATTGGTCATTAAGAAAAGATTCTATTCCAACTGGTGCATTGGCCAAATTGGTCATAGAAAAAGATTGTATCACACTGTGTGTCTCATAAGAGTTAGTTTTACTAAGGGGTGCCAAGTTTCCAAAGAAGAAAAGGAATATACCATACATCCGTCGCTCCCATTGTGGCATTTTTATAAAATCGTTAGTTGATTTTAAGACTACCAAAATCACATAAACAAATGCTTCTCAAGACCGAGAAAATGTTCGATGTAATGATGATATTAAGTCATCGTTGACAAATGATATCACTCCTTCATTATGAAACATCATGTGCATTTAAGTCAATCATACTATTTCAATAATTACTCCTAACAACCACATTCAATAACTTACTATATATTTAGAGCAATGCTATTGGGACCTAATTTACTTACCTAATTCACCATGACCTTTGGATTAATTGTGGACTCTACCAAACATTGAAACTTGGTGTTAATCCAATAGTTCCAATGATGCCACGTCATTAGGTCAACAAATTATGTCAGATTTTTAGGTCCAAATAGCATTTTTCATATATTTAAGAGTAATACTATTTGGACCTAAAACACTGACCTAATTTACCTACTGACATAATGATGTGACTGCAGGAGAACCATTAGATCAACATCAAATTCCAATGCTTGAAGGCCCCCACAGCCAATGCAAAAGTCATAGTGAATTAGGTACAAATTAGGTATTAGGTCCCAATAACATTGCTCTATATTTAATATATTAAAAAATAATAAAGTTAACTTATCCTATATTATATTTTATTATAATATAATATCGGTGATGTCATATATCACCATTATACTTATATAGTATTTTTGTGTTTTATTTGGTTTGTGAAATATTTTCATCATAGTTTTCATTGGATTCTTTTTTAAGTGCAAACACTTACACCCACAACATATCCTAAAAGGCATCCTGACAGACACGTGTCCCGCCAAGGCAATGGACCCCCCAGATACACGTGTCCTCACGCATGGATTTGGACCCCACATATCTTGGGACTCTGACCAGGGCCACCTTCCATATGAAAGTAACTCAATTCATATACACAAAAAAAACTCTCTTGGGGTCCACTTTGATTGATTACACAACACAAAACATTTATCACAAACCTGATTTTACATGATTCTCATCCCTCTGATTTCCCAGAATCGTGGGCCCACAAATCAACGTCTACAAAAAACACTGCAAATGCATGTCGACCCTACTAAACTCACGTGATCAGCACGTGCTAGCAATCCTCTCAAGTGCAAGTCTCGAGACAGCTATACTGTTTTTTTTTTTCAATTCTTTATCGGACATTATTTTAAATAAAATAGACAACAAAATTCATCCCCGACATTAAATTTTTTAATACTAAAAATTAGACCATCTGCTACCTTGACGACACCTAAACTTTGCCAAGTGAAAACTAGGTCAACTACTGCTATTAGCCATCGTGACCCCGTCCACATGAGAATAGTGTTGTTCTCGTTGGCAAAAACACTGTTCATCAACTGTCCGGACATTCTTAATTAAAAAAAAAAGTGCTATGATCCCCTACATGTGGGTAGGTGTAGACTTATAATAAACTTACCAACACCCTCAATTTTACAGATAATTCAACGGTGGTAGTTTGACTTATTTAACCCGTAGAACAGTAACGTTAAGAGTTCGACACAGTGTCTTTCGATTTAACTCATAAATATGATTTATTTGCATGTGATTGCAGACATGAGGATTTTTTTTTTCTTTTCAGGAAAAAAGAGTGTCTTTTTCAAAGACCTTGAGAAATTACCTTCCCAAAAACAAACCTCTAGAAAAAAGCGACTCAGCTTGTCTTCATCGCACAGCGTAAATCTCAAGAAAAAAACACCATGATCACACCCTAATGGCGACCTCTGCAACCAAAACCAACAAGAAATCTTTACAAATCACATGCAAAACGATGAACAAAAAATATAAGAACACCATCAAGCCACGTCTGTTCAAACCTTACCTCAAAAAGGAACCAACCAAAGCTCAACGAGAACCTACAAAGTACAAAGCCAAACACAAAGATCAACGAGAAGAAATCTAAAACCCCTGAAATATTCTCATACCCAGAAAATCAAAACAAGATGATTTGTGTCTACTGGGACACAGGAGCTATGGATTAAAATAGGAAAAAAATTATAGTCCAATAATGGAATAAAATAGTATTAAATAAATGGAATCCCATATGCTCTATGCGATGTTTACAAAGAATGAACCTGACCCTGAACATACCTTTTGAAGAAACTTCTTGTTTCATCATCATTCACCAGAGAACTGGCATTCGAAATAATAAAATCTTCGTTTTGACCTTGCCTGGATTAATGGAGGGTTTATACAAAGAAATTTAGTAGTCTCAATGGGTTTGCATCAAAGGTTCATATGATCTTGGGAATGAAGGTGGCGAGAGCAGGTCTTGAAAAGGGTTCTGGTGATTTGGGGCAATTGGAGAAAATTAAGAGCTTTAAGAGATGAGTTAGTACAGAGCCAGACAGAGAGAGAGATAGGTGAGAAGGAGACGAGGATTGTCAGGGGGATTGGAAATATCCGACGGGCAACAGCAGAGGCATTGGAAACTTAAATAAGGACCAGTAGGTTTGGTCAATTTTTTATTCCTTTTGTGACGGTTTTGCCCTTATGGATCATACATAATTACAGTGTTGGCGTTTTTTTTTATTAAAGTGAGAAGTGTGAAATTTCCCCGAAGTCGAGCCGAATTTGTTGAATAGTACTGTTAATCAAGTCATAATTTTACGAAGTCCGCCGAATTTGTTGAGGTCGTAAAAAATTATTTTAATTTAATTTGTTTAAAAAATAAATTGAGCTTAAATCGAATTTAAAATAAATTGAATCTGAACCGAACTCAAGTACCTTATATATTTTACATATAAATAAGTTGAGATTTACGAGTTCGAGCCAAATTTTTTTTAGACTCATTTTTTAAACAAATTTTGATGATGTCTCGAATTTAACGGCCCAAGTCCGGTAGATTATGGGGGGACTAATGGATTTGACGGGGCATTTGGGAATGAACATCTGAATGAAATTTAAAGAAGACGTAGGAGTTAAGTGGTTCTCCCCAACAGATGGACTGGGGATACATCCACTGTAATAGAGTCTCTTACTCCTTTGAAGTATATATTGATTTCCAATGATAACTAATGTAAAGTGGAGAAAGGTCTCGAGCCTTTAACAGTGAGTTGGATAACATGTTTGCTCCTCAAGCTATGAAAGTGTAGCGCAGGATCCATTCCCTGCCCTCGGTAAGATAATATTGTTCTATTTATATGAGTCTTTGGTCTAGGGTTTTTATCTGCTCCTCCTAACCATTTCTTGATTCTGTGGGAACCTTCGTCCTCATCCTGCAAGAAAACTCTGCTAGCTGGTGCCACGACAGATACTGTTCCTAGGACAATCCGCACCACCATTCCCAACAAGCAGGTCTGTTTGTCCTTGATTGCAGAGGTGGTCCCCCTGTCCTTTGGGATGCTTGGCATGGTGGGATGCGTCTAGATGTTAGGGTTTGGCTTCCCCTCCTATGGCCATCTTTTGGCTTGGGTTAAGCCATTGGTTCTTTAGGACTTTTCTCAATTTTTTGGACAAGGATGCTTTCCTTAGGCCAAAAAAAGGGGATCTGAGTGTCCTGGGTTTGTTGGGTTTTTCGTCCGAGAGCGGCCCATGTCCAAAATTTTGTCCCAATCAAGTCTAAAATATTATTTAAATTCGACTCATTTAAAAGATAAGTCAAACTCGAATCAAGTTCTATCTGAATCAAGCCTGAATTGCCCATTTCAATTATCAATCCTAACATTGAATCATGTTATAAAACAACTTTTGGATTTTTGTAATTACCAAAAAATTATAAGTATCAAATAAGTTTAAGAATTACCAACGATAATCAAATCTAAGACGTCTTAATCTACAATTCATCCCAAATCTAACTCGAAACCAATGACCATCCCGTTGGGGTTGGTGTCGAGTCGAGAGATTTTGGAAATTTAAACATTTAGGTGGGTGATTTTGTCATTTCAAGCAGGATGGTGTACGGAGGAGTTCACACGGGTGGGATGTGTAGAAAAGAAATGGACGGTGGAAAATTCTCAGAAAAAGTGGTACACTTGTGTCTAATGAGTCAGACCATAGAGACACTGCCAGACTAGATGCATTTATGAGCAGGTAACAAATGCTATCCCATCTTTATAGTTTTTAGATATTTATTTCAAGGCCCGGATTACTATTAATTTTCTTTTGATATCACACTAAAAAAATTCATTTTTCCACCATAGAAAATCCGAGAGAAAATCACTAATTTACCACTCTTGTGCAGGTTTTTTTCA
>CM042197.1:4815101-4830737 GCA_023539305.1 Ilex asprella
AAAAAAAAAGCACTTTTTTTTTGAGCGACCGATTTATCTTTTCTTCCTATAAAAACGCACTTTCCGCAGTAAATTAATGTAGAAAATAAAAAGTAGAGAGAGAGAGAGAGAGAGAGAACAAGTACCATTCCAAGTACTGAGAGCATCAAAACCCAGTTGGAGTGAAGCAAAACAACGCAAGTAGTGTGTTTCAATCTCTGCCTTTAACCCTTCTTCTCAATCTCAGGATTCACTTGCCTGAAAAATTCTCCTGAAAATTTAACCCTTTTCATCTCTGATCTGTCTGTCTCTCTAAGTTTGGATTGCTGAGAGCGAGCCATGAGAGCATCCCTTTTCTTTCTCACTTGCTTAACCCTCCTGGTCGCTTATGTCCATCAATTTCAAGCTCATGCTGCTCCAGCAGGTAATACCCATTTCTCTATTTACACATATACTCAATAGTTAATACGCATTCTGTGATGTAGTTGATTTGTTTCTGTGATGGGTAAGCTTATTTTATTTTGTTTTCATTTATATGTATATGAACGTGTTAATGGTCTTGCTAACACAGCGCCCTTGATAAAACACTTGTCCTCTCTTCTCAAATTGACGGCTAGGTCTTCCTCCAAAGCACCCCTATCAGGTGAATCAACGTTTTCACTAATGTTCTCAAATTTAATTGGGTGTTTATAAGGATATTTATATGTGCTTGTGTGTGTGTGTGTGTGATTAACGAAGAATTTAATAGTGTATCTGTTGATGCAGTAGTGAATAGACTTTGTTTTGATGTTATGTAGATGGAAATGTACTTCAATTTGAAAATGGGTACCTAGTTGAAACTGTTGTGGAAGGAAATGCACTTGGGGTCGTGCCTTACTCGATCCGTGTATCAGAAGATGGGGAACTCTTTGCTGTTGATGCATTAAATAGCAACATTGTTCGAATTACTCCACCATTGTCCCAATGTAAGCATATGTCTTTATTTTCTGTTGTGTTGCTGTCCATTAGATTTGGATTCACTAACCCATGATAAATATTATTATTGTTTATCTCTTGTCATGGCTCTCCTCAAATTGACCAACAGTTGGCCTCAGGTGAGTGGAGTATTTTTATCCTTTTCCAAAATCTTAGATTAGAATTGGGGTTAGTTTTTTTTTTCATAAACTTTTATAGCAGCCAGACAGAGTACTAGTGTCGTTGAGTGAAAAAAATAATTCTGAATTTGTGTATTAAAGGTAATGTCTTGGTTTTCATTATCTTAGTTGTCTTTTCGATATCTCTATTGCTGCAGATAGTAGGGCAAGATTGGTTGCTGGGTCATTTCAGGGTTACACAGGGCATGTTGATGGAAAACCAAGTGATGCTCGTTTTAACCATCCAAAAGGGATAACCATGGATGATAAGGGGAATGTATATGTTGCTGATACCTCAAATCTTGCCATCAGAAAGATAGGAGAATCAGGTGTGAGCAATTGGTGTCACTGTCAAATATTGTGTATTCTTATGAACAACGTTGAAGTAAAAGCCTTTGAATCATAAATCGATACTGAAATTTTTTGAAATGCTATTTCAGAATTATAGGATGTTTGTTGAATTGGGAAAAAATAGGATTTCACTTTTTCCTTTTAATAGGAGATATCATAGTATTGTCTTGAAACTAACAGTTATTCAAGTTTAAAAAAATGGTTGCAGGTGTGACAACAATTGCTGGAGGAAAATCAAATGTTGCAGGTTACAGAGATGGGCCAAGCGAGGATGCAAAATTCTCGGCTGACTTTGATGTGATTTATGTTCGGCCCACCTGCTCATTGCTAGTCATTGACAGAGGAAATGCTGCTCTTCGGCAAATCTCTCTGGACCAAGAGGATTGTGATTACCAGTACAGTTCCATTTCAGCCACAGGTTTGGTCCCCTGCACGTTGTTTTATAAGCTTGCTCTTGATACTTCAGCTCTAGATTTTGCTGATTTGAAGTGCACAATTATGCCACAGGCCTTCATTTTCTTGGTGCACTGTTAATGTAGGAAAGTCAAGCTATTTGTGTGTAGTTAATTTTCTTCTTGTGCGTAAATGATTAAGGTGTTCATTTGTAAGTAATTAACATGTAAGTTCATTGAAAATTGTTTTATTTGATTATACTGATTTATTCTTTAGTAAACGAGACATTCATATAGGTCAGAGAAATGCTATCTGCGTGCTAATATGTACCTTAATGGGATGTTTCTGTCTCCTCTGATCTGCTCTCAGTAATGGAAGAGATCAAATTAAAAAACGTATGAAACGTCTTCATAGAGCATGCTCAACTTTGACTGCTGTTCGTAAAATAACAATAACCATGCTCAGACAGTCAGACTGCATGAGAAGGTTAAGATGATGTCACTGTAAGTTTTGTTGTATAGTCTTTAGACTAAAGAGTGTAATTGACAAGTGATATAAGTAGGAACAAGACCAGAGAAACTTCCTAGGTGATTCAACCAGCAGAACTTGGTGTTACTTGTGTACTTACATCAACTATGGCAGCAAAAATAAGGAAACTCTCCTGGTTGAGAACTTTTAATGGAGCATTGCTGGATAAATTACGGACCTTTGTATGCAGAGGAAAAAGTGGTTTAGTATTGTTAAGCGTGGACAATCTACAATTAGATATTGTGTCCTTACAATTAAGATGAAAAGAATTTGTAGATCACCAAGCAAATGTGAGACGGCAGTTAAGATTTATGGAGGCATGGAGCATCTTATACAAGACTTGACTTGCTTGAATGGCATTCACCAAGTTTGATGTGGGTGTATACTTGCTTATTGTAACCAATGTGGAGTATTCCAAATGCAAATGGAAACTTCCAAACTTTGTTTATGTAAAGGAGTATGAAAGAGAGATATCAGGCATGGTACATGATGCTTTTTATATTTTATGCCTAAACTGGTGTAAGTTCACACTCATCTTAGCCAGTCACTTCTCAAGGGAGATGGTGCTTTATTCACATAAAGCATTCCAAATAAATTGGCAGTTCCATATGGAGTCATGTTCCAAAGTATTTGGGTCTGTGTTGGAATCGCAACTTAACTTACTGCAATTTCTTATGACTTTTCCCTGCAAAGGAAAGGAGGGAACCATTAGTATGTGTTACTTTGTAAATGACAGATATAGGTGAACCCTGACACATCAGATTCAAGGATTAATTTTAGTTTAATATTGCTTTACCCATGTATGATTTACTTGTTGCTTTTCTTGGCAGATGTGTTTATGGTTATTGGTGCCATCTTCATAGGATATGCTGTCTGCATGCTTCAGCAAGGTTTTCGACCATCCGTAGTTACAAGAATGGTATACTCTTAATTCATGGTGTCATCTTTGTTTTGTTCCTTGCGCCAACAACATCAAGGAAAAGAGATGAAATTTATATTCTGATAATAACTCTTCTGCCTAGATATTGTTTAACACCTAAGTTTCTGAATTTCATTACCTCCCCTGCTATATGTCAACCAGATGAAATGATATCCTTTTCCTGCACATCAAAGCATTGGTCTGCCCCCACCAAGAAAGTAATAGCTGCCTAAAATTGTGCGTGAATCTGGTTTCTACATGATGCCACCTTGTAGGAGGCAGCCCAACCAGGAAAACAAATTACCAGTCTGAGAACCTAATAGCCGCCTCCCAATTTGCGCATGATTCTGGCTTCTATGTTATGCCACCATACAATTTTATTTGGTGTTTGAGATAAATATATAAACTGACTACTCTTGTCTTCTTGGAAAGTAGATCTATGAGTTCCATAAACCATCGTGCTATTCAACTCTGTGGCTTTTAGTATTTCTGACTTTATTTGTGAGTCAAGAAGTCGAAGTGTGAAACCAGTCTTGTTGTTCTACAGTGGAAATGTGGTTCTTATTTGGTTAAATAAATTTTCTTTCTCGTTACTCTGTATTATTGACTCCATGTATGGGTGCAGCAACAGCCAATGGAGGAGATTGACGCTCAAGAACAACTGAGCAAGGAGAAACCCACTCCTATTGTGGAGACTGTAAAAGAAGAACAGGTAGCAGGGTGGCCATCTTTTGGACAGCTCATCGTGGATCTGTGCAAGCTTGGCCTCGAAGCATCAGGTAGCATCTTCCTTTACTTAATGCCCTTCCGTTTCAAGCGAAACGGCTATGGAAAAGGCTCTGGGAATGGTTTGACTCCGCTGAAAGATTCCCTCATAATGCCCGAAGATGAAGCTGAACCCCCTTTAGTTCAAAAGCAGAGGACTCCAGCTTCTCTTTCTGAATCCCAGCAGCCTCATACTCCAAATGCCAGTGATCAGTATTCAGAACTGAAGCCCTCAAAGATGAGATCTACAAGTTTCAAAGATCATACTCCAAATGCCAGTGATCAGTATTCAGAACTGAAGTCCTCAAAGATGAGATCTACAAGTTTCAAAGATCCTTCTTTGTCAAGCAAGCACAGATCTTCAAAACGACAAGAGTATGCTGAATATTATGCATCAGGTGAGGTTCCTCCATATGTTCAGGTCAGGTCCAAGAGCCAGAAAGAAAGAACAAAGCATCGCCAACGTGACAAAAGTGGAGAAGTCGGTTTTGGAGCAAGCGGGATGGACCCAATACCAGCTGAGATGAAGCCAGTGAACTATGATGATCGGAAGTATGATCATTACAATGTCAGGACCAAGTATGGAGATTCTTTTCGTTATGATTAGGCTGCATTGCTTAGTGAGTGCTCTTACAACGTTGTATTGACCATGGAGTCTGTACATTTTCTTTTTGTGCTGTTAGTCTGTAATTCAACCGATACCCGAGGCAATGACTTGTTCATGTAGAGGCCCAGAAACTTGTCTGTCTCCGAAGATGTGTGTTAGATTCAGGATATTCTGAACATCAGTATCCTTATTGGCTTCTTGTTGTAACCCAGTTCTGCTTTAGAAATTGACAAGCAGGTTAACGCCTAGTATTCAGAGTTGGTAGCTCTTACTAGGCTTCTGTTATGCGGAAGAGATGTGTACCCCTAGTCTGGATTGATCATTAAATTTTACTTCCAATAGGATAACATTCTGTGATGGGTATTTAGATTGTAATGTTGTCAAAGCTTTGCAATCTTCAAGAATTCGGCTTGACTTGGCAAGTTAAAATCAAGAAATTAAATTTCATTTCAAAAAAATAAAAAATTTCTTAACTTTTATAAAAATCAAAACGAATTATTAATTGAATATTAAAATTCTTATATTTTAAGGTGTTTAGATGTGTTTTAACTGTTTTGACCAATGTTTTAAAGATAAATTTTTAATTTTTTTATTTTATTTTTCATCTTATTTCATAAATATTTTTGTTTTTAAATTTATCAAAACTATGTACCGCAACAAAATTTTAATTTTTAGTTAAAAGAGTGGTAATGCTTCTAGTAGAAATTGTTGAGAGTGGAACATGACAGCCAACCCAACACTGCACCCTCTCCCACCACAATAATTTGGAGTAAACAATTTGGACTTTGAAATACCCAAACTTATTGATCAAAAAAAAATAAAAAAATACCAAACTTAATATTATCTACTTTAAACTAAAGAAAATATTATATAACTTAAATTTATATCTCAAATGTAAATCCCAAATGAACAAGGATCATTGGGTGAATGAGTTCTATCAACTTTTTTAATTGAGACTTACTGATCCAACAATCTTTACTGATTTGTGATGCATATTTAAGATACAAATTTAAGATATATAGAATTGCTCTTAAACTAAACCGTTTTAAGATACATTTTAGGAAAAAAATTATCTACACCCCCTCTAAATAGGTTTATCTTTGACGACACCCCCTGGCTTTTTTGAAATTCATTGCACTTCCTTCTAATTTATATGTCTTCTTCATCTAGACCCCTTACCGTAACCACATGATACTAACCATAAAAAAGTGCTGATGTTATAGCAAAATTATTATTAAATGCCAATTTTACCCATCTTATTTCCCATGAAACCATTGTTTCACCTCTCGCTTTCTCTCTCTCTCTCTCTGTGCCTCAACAACCCAATCACCTAGATGCAAAAAAAGTGGCAATGAACCCAAGCCATTGGTCCTAGCATGAATCAGTGAAGAATAATGTAAAAAATTTACATAAAAAATAAAAATTCTAGTGATATGAATCAATGACACCGTAAAAAAAAATCGGTAACACCATACGCTTAAACATAATATAAGAAAAAAATTCAAAATATTTTTTTTTAAAAAAATCAATGACACCATACTCTTAAACATAATATAAGGAAAAAATTAAAAAAAAACACCGGTAACACCATATGCTTAAACATAATAAAAGAAAAAAAATTCAAAATAATTTTTTTTAATTTTTTTTTAAAAAAAATCAATGACATCGTACGCTTAAACATAATATAAAAAAAATTCAAAATAATTTTTTAAAAAAACCAATAACACGTACGTTAAAACATAATTCAAGGAAAAATTCAAAATAATTTTTAAAAAAAAAACGATAATACCGTACATTTAAACATAATACAAAAAAAAATTCAAAATATTTTTTTAGATAAAAAATTTTAAAAAAAACCAATGACATCGTACATTTAAACATAATACAAAAAAAAAATTCAAAATATTTTTTTAAAAAAAATATTTAAAAAAATCAGTGACACCGCACACTTAAACATAATATAAGAAAAAATTCAAAATAAATTTATGTGAACTCTACAGATGAGAATATTTGTGTCATTTTCTTTGCTTGTACTATTGATGGATTTATATCAGCAAATAATATAATATTCATTAAAGTCATGTACAAGGGATGAAGTTACTGTATAAACCGAGTCAATATTGTAACCCGAAAAATAGTACTACACATAAAATGTCAACCAAACACGGTAATAAGTAAACTCCAAGTACTATTTACTCTATCCCACTTTCTAATACCTATTATATCTGGCAAACAAACATACCCATACTTATAGGAAATAGGAATATGTACTCATATATAGTTTAATAAAAAATAATTGGTGAATATGTAAATTTTTATAAAATTCATGGATAAATGATAAAACGTGTATTTTCGTCATGTCTGTTAGCCGACCAACACTGATAGAGAATGTCAATGAAATTTCAAAACAGACAGAATGTCGTTGAAGATAAACCTATTTAGAAGAAGTGTAGGTAAAATTTTCCCTACATTTCATAATGAAAAAAAAAAATGCAACTCAGGCATATACCATTCTACTATATGATCTGGGTGACCATGTGAGTAGTCGATGTTCACTGAAAAAAAAGAAGGCACCCCCAATGGGTGATCAGATCATGTGTTTAGTCAATGTTCGCAACTTTCCTGGAATCTTTTTTTATCACGAGTTGAACCACATCTAAGACCCATGATCGAGCACCAGAGCTTCATCACACTTCCAACACACCTAAAACACAAAGACCGAGCACCAAAGCTTCTTTATGATGATTCGGCCCACACTGACACTCAGGTGAGGACCCAAGATGGAGCACCAGAGCTGCGTATAACAATGTATGAACCATGAAGAATACAATAACTTGATAGTAAATTGACAAACCTTTGCCAACCGCATCTTAGTACCTACCTTGTGGTGGTAACTTTAGGTAAATGCAAATCCTTAGAACTGAGTAGGACTAGTTGATGATTTGTTGTCGCTTCATTGCCAGTGTACACACATTTAGTCTGGCAAAGCATGCACCCCTAATTTCTAGTGATGTTGCAATACACATGACAAAGGAGTCTATCAAAAGGCCTCAAACTAAACCAACGATATGGATGAAGCTACACCCTAAAGGAAACAACCAAAACTATATCAAGCAAAACATAAGAGTATCTGAATAAGACTTGCGTTCAAATTACCAGTGGACTCTCTCTCCCTCTGTTGTCAAGGACGTACCAGTAAATTCACAATGCACAGTAAGTATTCTCTTAGTCTCCTCTCCTTACACCTTCTTGAAGAACGACATAATATTCCCCTGTTTAGGATCCTTATTTCCTGCTTTTTTGTTTCCTGTTTTACCCGCTTGATTAGACGGTGCATTGCTTCCGAATACAGGTGATTTCTTCGCTGGGGGTGGCCTGAATAAAAAAAGTTACTTTGAGAAAACAGACAGAGAGCATAATACTTCAGCAAGGGAAAATGTGTAGCAATAAATCTATACAAAGCCTTCCAGTGCTAATAAAGCTCAAAATTGCAAAAAAAAAAGAGGGGGAAATCAGAACTCACAGATATATGATCTCAGCTAACTTCCCATAAAAATCCCGCATTTTCTAATGCAACAGTTCCGAAGGTCACAATAATAATTATTGTAAATGTTCAGTTTATGGTGTTAAATTGAAACCAATGACCACAGTTATCTCACCACAACAATTTCCAATAGTTTCAGCTCCATTTTTGGAAACACAAACATGAAAACATACTGGCAAAAAATTGGTGTCGCAATGATAGCTGAGGATCTTCCCAAATTAGACTGCATATATAATATCATCCTAATATGAGATGGATAGGTCTGGGCATGGGCATCCGATATTTCCACCAAAAGCAGGAAGCAATTTCTTTCTGCTACATTTCATTAGATTTTCATTTTGGACAATTTTTATTGCGTTATGAACTTTATGTCAATCTTGTAGCAATAACAACACAATGCAATTGCATATTTACGCTGTAGATCCATTTTATTGCCTCTGCAGAATTTATTTCACACACCTAATGAAACATGAAACAAAAGAGTGCTGGGACAATAACCAACTTTCCATGGAGCACGGATCATGACATAGTGTCTAATTTTTTAGTGAGTAATTATAGTTTAAGTAATTTCAGGAGTAAGCATACATAGTAAAACATGAGCAAAGATAATGAAGTACAAATATATTTACCTGTTAACAGTACTGTTCACTGTATGATTGTTAGCTTTCTTCACTGTATTACTGTCTGGTTTTGTCTCTGGCTCCTCCCTCTCCCAAACAACCTCAGTTACTGGAGCCATAACATGAACCAATTAAACAAAATAACAAGGGTAAAAGTAGAAATCAACAAAAAGTATGTACTGTCTTAACAGAACACCTCCGACTAAACAATATATTTAAAGTTCTCCATTGTTTGTCCGGGAACAAAAAAAATTAATCTTCCATAAATACTTTTTGTAACTTCTTCAATTTCTGGACCACAAATATAAATACTGTTACCAAAGATTTTCCAATTCCTCCAGTAACTTATATCATGCCAAGCAAAAGATCAAAATAGCATCAGGAAGCTGAAGAATTATTCATTTGTTCTCAAAAATATGTCCAGAATTAAGAGATAAGAGTTATAGGCAGAGCTGAGAGCAAGTTACAAAACTCTATAAAGATATCTATAAAATATGAGACATCGGCACTCATCATGGATAAGTCACATTAGCAAAGGAAGAGGCAAGTAACAAAGGGTCTGTTTAGTGCGATCATCATACAAAGTACTTTAAAATGCATTTTGAAAAGAGTGAATAGTTTTGGCACCACATGCTTTGTTTGAGCATTGTTCTGCAAGCAAAAGATGGAGAACTCACTACATCATTCTGAATCTTCAGAAAATATGACTTTTTCTAAGACAATAATGTTCCCTAAAAGCTTAAGCAACAGATTTCCATTCTTGTTTTTAGGTTTGCACAATAGGGACCATAGCAATATATTCTAAAATCTGCACCAAACACGCCACAGAAATCTTCACAACAATAACAATGACAGACAGTTAAAGATCCAACCAAATAAAGTGGGCCAGGTTTCTTCCATGGTTATACCTTCTCTCCCACGTTCGTCAATCCTTGTCTTTAAAACTTTTCTCTTTTTAGGTGAATTTGGAGCAGCATCAGTCACTTTATCCATTGAACTAGCGTCATTCACCGGAATATGGTTTGGGAACTTGTCTGAAGAGGAAATTCCAGTGTTATTGCTTTTATTGGCAGCTGAGGATTCTTCCCTTGATAGTTGGTTAGATTTCATGGCAGTTTCTTTCTCTTCCTTGACCTTTGGATTATCTTCCTTTTTTTCCTCGAAGTTTAAACTGTTTTTCTCCAGAGGTGAAGTTTTAGAACTTTCTTTTGAACCCCCAGAAGATGGTCTTTTTGGAGGATCTGGTGATGCTAGATTGACAGCATCTTTGTACTCATCTTCTTCATCTGAGAAATCAAACACCACCCTCCGCTTTCTACTGCCCTCACCATTGGATGTTCTCCTGATGTTGAAATTTTGACCATCGTCATCACTATTCCCATCTTCTGCTTCAGGAGCACATATTTGAGCTTCTGAACTAGCTAACATAATAAAGAAAATTTTAAAATAAAAGGAAATGAACAGTTGAGTGAAGCAAAGCCTCTTTTTAAATCAAGCAGAAAAAAAAAATCCATTTTTTTCCTATTGAGACTTGATAAGGGAACCAACCAGCAGATTTTGTAATGGAATTACTAGTTTCTGCAGCAGGGCAATTAGACTTTGACTTAACAGATACATGACCCCACATATTAGCTAATGAGCCTCCAGATCCAGAAGAGCTTTTATCATTCTGGCTCGTCTTTTTACTAGCAGGCAATTGAAGAACATTTTCCTTCTTTGGAGCAGGCTTGTTACCCTGTTCATGACCACCTGTGCCATGACTTTCACTTTTGACATTCTTAACAGCATTGGGAGACCGCCCAATAATGGGGCTTGATAGCTGAGTTTTTCTTTGCTGAGGTTGTGAAACAGTTGCAGTTTGCTGTGCAGAATTACTTTTGAACTGCGCATGGACTGCACTTTTGGCCAGTGGAGCAGCAGTGCTTACAGGTGTTCCTTCAGCATTGCGCTTGACAAAGGAATTTGAAACCCCACAGAACCTGAGAAATTTATGTTGAGTGAGGAATAGGGACCAAGATTTGTTGAATAACGAATGTGTAATTGACCCCATTACAAACTTGTATTAAGTTCATGGAGTAGTGGACACATTTGACTCGAAATATTTTCATTTCATATAGTTCCAAAAGTGAAACACTTTTAAAAGTATGAGCCTTTGAATGAGATGCAGATATTCACACAAATAACCTCCCTGATTAGTTCATAAATCTAATCAAATATACACATTCACCTACAAAATGTTCTTACCAATGCTATAAATTAAATGCATTTAATATATAATCACCAAAATTTTCATGCAATTGATCATGAAATATGTCAGTATTTGGAACCCACAGTAATTGGACATGCTACATGAGGTAATAGCTGCCTTCTGCAAAGCCGTGAGGAGGTATACATGGCATCATTTATCTGCGAGCACCCATCCACACCCCTAAGATGAAATGATGTTCTTAAAATACGTATGAATTATACCTATTATCTCTAAGACAATTATCAACTGTGGGGGGCTGCTTAAAGAGCTCTTCTGCTTGCACAAATTCAGTATTCCAAATGGCTGCCGGATCCTTTGGGATGCAAGGTTGGACACTATAGACATGAACAGAGCAATTGCCATCAAATTCTTGTTTGGCTTCTGCAAATAAGTCAACAAAAGAGAATCCCATATCAGTCAGCCAATCCTAATGCTGGCAGACTGTATCAAAATTCACTCATGGTGCAGACAAATATAAAAAAAAACTAACAGATACACAGGAAAGGAACAGTCCACATCATTCTGGCTGAAAGTTATGAAATTTAGCAGTGTCATTCAGAGTAATACGTAAAACAGTAGGAGGGTTACAGATAAACTCTGCACTCAAAGCCAAAGAAGTAGGCCAAGAAAGCAAACACTGAGAAACCATGCATTCGCTAATATACTGGCATAGAGTCCAATAACTTATGCAAAACAAGGGGCAATCAACTAAGAAAAAAAGGCAAAACAGGAAAACAGACAAACAAAGAAGATTCATAAAGCTAATTGACATCAATTTGCAACACCATAGTCTAGTAGAAAATCAAACCTGCAAGTTTAGGCCTGGAAACAAGCCTTATATGGTAAACTGCAGGATTATTCTTCAACCAACCAGATAAGGTATACACTATTTCTATCCCACTTCCATGCTTTTCAACAAACTCTTGAAGCAATCTACAGAAGAAAATTGAACATGTAATTTTGGCAATTGAAAACTAAAACCCATTATAGTTTGCAAACCCATCCTTCATAAGATCTCTTACCTCTTTGCAGCATTTGATGACACCAAAAAATTGCGGCTCAGCCACTTGTAGGACACCTGATAGAAAGAGGTATAAATTTCAGCAGCCCACATAATCAACTCATGCAATATAACAACCCCAATTTCCAGACCTATGTTTTGATTTGTCCAAAAAGGTCCTGTTTAAGAGCAATATCATTGAAAGCGTCTCCTTCACAAAGGGTCAGAGACACCCTTTGATAGGTTACAACTACGGAAGGTCTTTTCTGCCAATACCACTAACTTGTTTCAAGAAAATGCACCAATCAGGTACAGAAACCAATTTCCAAAACCTCACTAAATATGTAAAGTTTTTTTGCTGAGCTTCAGTGGCACAAAGTTTATGTTCCGCATTCTAATTTCTTTGAACTTTTAAATTATCCAGAAAATTAGAAATAAGGAATGTATAATCACATAAAATTTAAAACTGGTACATATAAGCAGTAATAATAACGGTTGAAATATATGATAGTGCAAAACAAAAGAATAGAAGAAAACAATTGGGGCGAAACAAATGGTAAATCCCTCGATGGAATTGAACCAAAAACTGTAAACTGATTATATGTAAGATCAGATAAACACGACAGTATGTGCATAAAGAAACACGCATAATGAGAGAGAGAGAGAGAGAGAGAATTACCACTTGAAGCTTATCAGAGACGAGGGTTTGAATCTCGTCGATAATACCTAGGGTTTCGATTTCGGCCATAATTGAGTTCGCCGGAGATTGGTCGTATCTACCAAAAGCGATCTGGGTATGACCGACAAGAGGGTTGAAGAAACCGTTTTCCCTCCGTAAGGGAACTTATTTCCCGCCTTTGGGGCTTTCGTTGGGATATGGATGATGATAGACTCTGGAATAAAGGTGTCTGACACAAACTCGTTAACATGATATAATCGTGACACAAAATCAAAGGATTTGGGTATTTATTTAGTCATTCCTTTCATTAAAAAAAAAAATATGCGACATAATTTAATTATACACGTTTTTTATATAACACAAATTCC
The DNA here is from genome assembly GCA_023539305.1 of Ilex asprella. Taxonomy (NCBI): domain Eukaryota; kingdom Viridiplantae; phylum Streptophyta; class Magnoliopsida; order Aquifoliales; family Aquifoliaceae; genus Ilex; species Ilex asprella. Next base: position 4,828,236 of record CM042197.1, read on the forward strand.
ATATAAGATAATTTGTCAGACATAAATTAATAAACGCATCATGAGGTAAAATGTGTTAGCAATAGATACTTGAGTCTCGATGGAGGGGTTTTAACCAACCCGACCTATAAGCATTTACTGTTAAGATAATTAAAAGAAATAAGTTACATCTTCATAAACACCTGCGAGTTTTGAAAATATTTTTTGACACTAACCTATTTTCACCCAACACGATTGAAAAGTATAATTAGATCCTTGTGACATTGCTTGCTCTTATATAAATGTCGCCTCTAGCATAGAGAGTGTCTATTAGTCTAGTAAATATTTAGCGTAATAATTATACTATATCATATTGTCAACCACTCAATACTAAATAAACAAAGTGGACAAGATAACCTCACTTTTTTACATGGGATCCATAGAGGGATAATTATTTAAATGAGTGCGATCGATTTTTTTCTATTTGATGAGTTATCATTACATAACTACACCATGTGACAATATTTCCCAAACATTCATCAACTTTTTTTTAGTACTATACCAAAATTTATTAGCAACCGCAGATCTTTGTTTAATGCATTCATAATAATTGATTTGTGAATGAAAAATAACTTTTAAATACCAAAATTGAATCAATAACTCTAAACATTAAACAATGAGTTGAAGGATAGGTCATGACATTATACTGTCACTAAATATTACGCCACACTGACGCATCCACTTTAGCCAATGAGGTGACTAAGCATGTTTTTTGCCATCTCATTTGAACCACAATTTTGACCGGCTTAGCATTTCTGCTTCTATATATTGCTGCTCATGACTAAGGGAATGGTCTTGTTACTCTTGTATCAATTAGAAAAAGCTCATTTGAAACCCTATACCCTGGTCTCTGTGTTTGATGCTGCACATTTTTTATTAAAAAAAATTTACACTTCAGAAAAAACCATGCCCCATTCAACAGAATTCACTCTGTAAAATAACTCAATGTAAGAGACATGTAAGTAGATTATTGATTCTTCTATTGGCAGATCTTCCATAGAGACAGATGGTCCTTGCAAAGGGTGTATTTCAGCTGGTTCAGCATAACAGAGAAAGCCATATGATTTGATGCCCTAAACAAATAAATTCTCACTTGAAAACTGTAATTTATTGACACTAATATCATAAACAAACCTCTTCTTCCATTGCTGCATTTGCGAAAATTCGGACCCTCCTGCAAAGAGGGTGCTGGCAAGGAAGCTTTGCTTATGTTGTGTCCAAATAGGACACCACCGGTGTCCACAATAGGCCATTCAATCAATCTAATTTTGATTGGAATTCAATTTGGATCCAAATCTGATTAGTTGGACATTGAATCAATGTTTTAGACCAATAATCCATATTCAGTGATATTGGACTTGAATATGCCAGTATTCGACCAAATTGTTGCAATGCGTTAGCAACTAAATCAGGCAGGGTTCGATACCACATTAGGAGTGAAATGAAGCCAAATAGTCTGCTTTTGATACAGAAAATCCACCCAACCTTCGAATTTTCTGGAGGAAGAGTAAGGTTTTAATTTAATAATTATGAGAGATCTCGCATATTAATACTTTAACTTTTCAGAATCTTACAGATTATTGTGTAATTATAATGACGATTTACACTTTCCAAGTACCTTCAAAGAATAGGGAGTCTAACACCTAAGTGAAGATGTAAACCTCATCATATCCTTTCCTGCAGTTGAACAAGAAATTGAAAACAAAGTTAGCAAACAGATATGCGCATGCCTGATGCAGTCTGACGGGATTCTACACTCACCCAGCCTTCCCACAATAAGTGGGACTGTAATTGTAAATGAGGTTGTCCAGTACTTTTCGAGCAGGCGGCCTGTTTAACGACTTCCTAGCCTCACTACAACCAAAAACAAGATATACAGACAAGTAGGAAGTGTGAAAAAGAGGACTGGAAATTGGAATAAATTTTCGGTTGGCTTTTGTATTTCTGAATATTGATCAAATTAGGAAAGTTTTTTTTTTTTTTTACTTTTTTGGGGGGTGGGCATTAAAAACTGTTTTGGCTAGATGTAGACCTTAGTTCCTTACACCAGATTCTGCCAAGCAAAGTGCAAGTTGGCTTTTCATCAGATAGAACCCAACATTTGAAAGAAACTAAATGCAGTATTCAGATATCACGGCTTTTCTAAGTGCATGCAAAAACACAGGTACAAGGTTCGGATAAGTCCTGTGCTCCCAGGTCCTTTTAATTACCATGAGGCCCCCCCCCCCCAAAAAAAAAAAAACCCAGCCCACCCATTAAAAAAGGACAAAACTAAGAAGAAAAAAAAGACACCACATATAATGCAAAATTCCTCCTTATCCACCATGTCTCATCCTACCTTACAAAATAGTTTGCAACATGTTGAGTCACTTGAACCGCATCCTCTGAGTGTGGAATCATTGACAAGCCCCATTCAAAAGCATTTTTCTGCAACGTACAAGGCCAGTTAGTCTTTTATACTTAAAACAGTGAAGTAAGAGAGCA
>CM042197.1:4831137-4843935 GCA_023539305.1 Ilex asprella
TCACTACAACCAAAAACAAGATATACAGACAAGTAGGAAGTGTGAAAAAGAGGACTGGAAATTGGAATAAATTTTCGGTTGGCTTTTGTATTTATGAATATTGATCAAATTAGGAAAGTTTTTTTTTTTTTTTACTTTTTTGGGGGGTGGGCATTAAAAACTGTTTTGGCTAGATGTAGACCTTAGTTCCTTACACCAGATTCTGCCAAGAAAAGTGCAAGTTGGCTTTTCATCAGATAGAACCCAACATTTGAAAGAAACTAAATGCAGTATTCAGATATCACGGCTTTTCTAAGTGCATGCAAAAACACAGGTACAAGGTTCGGATAAGTCCTGTGCTCCCAGGTCCTTTTAATTACCATGAGGCCCCCCCCCCCCAAAAAAAAAAAAACCCAGCCCACCCATTAAAAAAGGACAAAACTAAGAAGAAAAAAAAGACACCACATATAATGCAAAATTCCTCCTTATCCACCATGTCTCATCCTACCTTACAAAATAGTTTGCAACATGTTGAGTCACTTGAACCGCATCCTCTGAGTGTGGAATCATTGACAAGCCCCATTCAAAAGCATTTTTCTGCAACGTACAAGGCCAGTTAGTCTTTTATACTTAAAACAGTGAAGTAAGAGAGCACCACCAGTACGGCGCCAGTTTTTCCCATTCTGAATGTACATTTTCAGATTTTAATTTGAGGAGTACTTAATATAATAGTACCTCTGGATGCCACTGGAAAGCAGTTACAGGATAGCTGTGTGCTTGAACTGTGGAGACATAGACCTAATAAGAATGAATTCCTAAAAAACATTAGTGCCTTCTCATGTAAAGAAAAAGAAGTGAAGAGTTAAATCCAGACACAATGTCACCTGAACCAATGATCATATCTGAACTGTTACACTGAATACCTTGTTGCCTTCATCAACACTAGTTGTTAAGATCTTAAAGAAACTGCATAGATTCATATTCTCTTGAAACCTTTCTGGTGATATACCATACTGTTGCAGAGGGGAATCGGATACATAAGCATCTAGTCAAATTAGTACACTACTAAAACAACAGCTATGGTTTCTAAACTAAAAGTTAAAGACCGCCGGAACAAGAACGAAAAAAAAAGGGTATCTCTTCAGCATAGTAACTACATCAAATCATCATCATTCGGAATACAACAAACTGACGGTCCTGTGCCCAAATTATACTGCTCATACATCAATCGAGCTTGCTTACAAGAAAAACACCATACAATTAATATCTCCTGTAAATTCGCAGGAATGTCCAAAATTGATGGCAATAAGAAATCAAATAATAGTGGTGTTATTCAGTAATGCGCTCAAGCCTCAGTGCATGTATAATGAGGATACACAGTAAGCACATACCAAGACCATAGAACATAGTTATATTTTCTGATAAGAAAATTAAATTTCATTAAATGAGGAAAAGATTACAATCCAATGGAGCATAATTATGTTTATCAAGCCTCAACACTTGAAGCTGATCATATATGGGTAGTGAATAGTGATTATGCCAAAACAAGCACCTGTGAAGTGAACGTTCTACCATGAAACAGAAAAGCTACCAATTATTTATTACTCACATGATGATTTTGCATCACAAGGCAATCAGTACTCAACTTTCTAAGCAAATCAGGAGGAAATCTGCAGAAAATAAAAATAGTAACTTTGAATTCATAACTCCAGCATGCCAGCAATTAAAGCCAAGAGTACTAAAAACAAACAATTCCAAAAGTTTTGCCCCCACAGAACATCAATTAAAATGGATCTCTAATTAATCTGAGAAAAGCAGAAAAACGACATGAAATTACTTTCCTCCCTGCTGGAATATTTATTCAAATTAGTATTGTCAATCTACAATTATATCACAACATATGTATAAAACATTTTAGAAAACAATTTTCTTGAGAGAACTAAAAAACCCATTAAATTCACTCACTCAATAAAAAACATACCTTTGGAACACTGATCCTTCAATACTTATATTTTTCATAAATTGGAGTGTAGATGCTTGATCTGTAGCACTGAATTGTTCAAGAATGTTTTTGTCCTACAATCATTAACGAAAATGGCAATGTCTTACAATCAAACTGAAGGATAATCATAATACCATGAGGAATGCATCTCTGAAAAAGTAATCATGGTTATATGCACTAAAAAATGGACAAATACAATCAAGAATTAAATGCAACCCAACTTGACATTGCTAAGAATTACACCCCAAAAAATGATTTGGCAAGTAACAACACAAAAAGAAGAAATAAATTATGTATAGTCATCCCCCTCTAAATCAAATCTTATCATGCTCCAAGGAATGATATGTTCAAGCTGTATCCTTTTATTACATAGATTTAAAAAAAAAACTGCATAAATAAAATTACATGCATGAGAAAGCAGATGCCCCCCAAAGACTTTCTGCCTTTCAACACACATATCTGTTGAGGTACCTATAAACAGAAACAAGTTATATCATCCTAATCAACAAATTTATCTATCAAAACCTTAAAAATAGGATGACAGTTCACAAGAAGGGGTGGTACTGGCCTTAGAGTGGGAGGTTGAAGAAAAAAAGAGAAATGTGATCTGAACCAACAATGAGTGAAAACAGCTGCATAACTGCAAATGCACACAAAAGTCACAAACAGTATATTTCCATTTGCACAAAGCTTACCTTGCTGATGATCATTGTTAAAAGTTCAAAACCTAAGCAGATGGCCAGTAAAGGGAAATGGTCCCCTGCATCATTCTTCTTCAAAACTTTCTGCATAAAACATTATTAAATTCATAAGAACCAGTTCATGACCAGAGGTGAAGCCATTGTCAACTAAAAACTCACTTATTAGGAATTTACTTTCAGCCGCATTGCTGAATAAGTTTATAAATCCAAAAATAGAAACCTCACTGAAGTAAACGACATCCAAAAAAGGAAAGAGAAAAAAAAAACATCATTTACCTTAAAAATTGCCTCAATAACTTCAAAGTAGAGCCCACTTTTAGCCCACCCTCCAGTGAAGAGAACTCCATTAACCATATCAAGCTTCTGCAAAACAACCACCCGTCCACTTGATCAATTGAAATGAGGGAGAATGCAATTTATCTACTTATCTACCCAAATTTTGCTGAAAATTAAAGACTACCCAAAGAATTTGATATTTACTTTGTAGAGAATATCGGGAGGCTCATTATAAATAAGAGGAATAACCCTGGCACCGGCCGATTCGACAAACTTCACGTAAGACGCGGCGATATACGAAGCGTTGGTGGCATTGTTAAGACGACCGGAGGCGCCATCGCCGGGATGGCTCACAATTCCGATGACCGGTCGGTAATTGAGCTTGGGGTCCGGGGCGGGACAACTCGGAGCGGACTCATTGGGTAAGAGGATCGTCGATTCAGCCTTAGCGGAAGTGAGTTCCTTTGAAAGAGCTATTAAGAAAGGAACCCAGAGGTAGTTCCACATATCGGAGGAGGAGGAGGACGAGGGAGAAGATGAGGTAGAGGGTGGTGGAGAGGAAGTGGACGGAGAGTCGGTGAGGTTAGTGGAGGAAGAGGAGAGAGAAGGTCGTGGCGACATGGGGGAGGATTGAGGTGGTTTTGGAGTCAGGGTTTTGGAGGAGAGAGAGTGGGGTAATGATCGGAGAGAGATGGAAATGGTGTTTTGACATGGGAGAGGAGGAAAATGGAGTGGCCTACTCTGTTTGTCCGTACAGGCTGTGGGGAATTTTGGCGGTGACGACGTCTGTTTGGCTATAATAGTTTGGTAAACGGGACAAGAAGGTGTCAATTTTTCGTTGATGGTGGGGGATCACTGCTATGGTTCCTTCTTAACAAATATGTATTAATTTTTAAAAATAATATTTTTCATAATCAATGATAATATTTTTTTTATCTTGATTTTTGAGTTATAAATTAGATCTTTTAAAAATAATAATTTAATCTTAAAATATTGTAATTTTGTATGTTAGCTCCTTTAAAATCATAAAATAAATTGAATGCAACCAAAAAATTTGAAATTAAAATATTTGAGCTCAACTCTCAATCGTAATTTTATCACTGAATCATTTCATTAAGGGTTTCAAAAAAAAATTCATATTATTAGATTTTTAACCAGATGTTTTTTAATATAAATATTAGCGCTAGCGTGGTGGAAAATTTTCAATTACAAAAATTAAAAATAAAAAAGAAGTTTTTTGTATCTTAATTTCTTAACACACTAAATAGTATTTTATATTTTAACACACTAAATAGCTTCAAACAAGAAATATAATATTTTTGACAAAAAAAATATATAATATTTATTATCTTTCAAACTTAGAATTTAGCCAATTTTTTGTAATTAGTTTTTTTCCATTAAACATCACCTTTATTTAGGTATGTGAAACAACAAATTTTAATACAAAATTAATTTTGAAAAATAATTTTGTTGGACCAAAAAACTCATCTATTGGGCCAATGAGCTGTCAACCCCGAAGATAACTCAAACATAATTCAAGTAGTAATAAAAATAAATTATAAAACTAGATATTTTGAGTTTAAACTTAATCCTAGTATGAATGATCTATTTTTTATCGGATCCAAAAAAAAATAATTAAAATACACATAAGTTTATCCGATACCCTTAACCCAAAAAAAAAATGGCCTACCTAGCATGTACCATCACCAGCAATTCTCTGAGCTCCCAGCCTCAAACAAATGTAACTATAAAAACCCCAGACATGGTTTTGTTCACAACCCTGTCCGTTCTTACCATTTCCACACACTCAAAACTCCAAAATCCTTCACATATCCGCCGACACTAATGCTATTAAAACATAATTTAGAGACTTAATATATTATTACCATTGAATTGATAGTGTTAGAACTCAATAATAATTTAATATTAGAACCCACTAATAATCTAATAACAGTATCCAAATTATGTTCTAATAGCATTGCTCTTTCCTCAAATCCCATCTATATAGGCCTTTCATTACAACCCACCTGATCTAGAGGAAACGTTGTTGATAACATCTGTGTGTGTGTGTGTGTGTGTGTGTGTGAGAGAGAGAGAGAGAGAGAGAGAGAGAGAGAGAGAGAGAGATCACCAAATCCAATTGAAAGTACCACTTCAACCAATGATATTTTGCACAGGAAATCGATTTTAAAACTATGGTCCATAGTTAAATGTACAGACTTTCCATTCATCCCATCATATTGTTTACAGTTGATGACCCAGATTGTTTACAGTTCTTTTTCTTTCCTGGCTTTCTGTATTCTGTACAGCCCCTTGGGTAACAATTGCTTGATGTTGAAAAAAGAATAGTGATATGATAAAGAGAAGACACGGCCACAGAATATACAGGTAGGTCAAGCCTCCAAGGCAGCAGACTTTTTTTAGGATAAATTTTGGAACCTAAAACCCTTGTAGCAATCACCTTTCAAGTTTCTTGTACAAACCGGACAGTGCATGATAGAGAATAGCTGCCGCAGGAGGCGGTGGCAATGCCCCGAGAAGAATATCTGATGCGTTGATGTTTGGATTACCATAGAATCTAGCATTTTCTTTTGTTCGGGTTGTGACAATGCTCCCTTCAAGTGAGCATCCAACAAATGCACCTATAAAGGCAAATTATAATTTCATTAAATCATCTATCATTGTTTTAACGACATCATGCAATTGCAGCATGGAAAACCATAATCTTGGCTAGTTGGGTACTCGAAAAAGAAATTTCACTAAGCAGTCCAATGTGTATAGGCAAAGACATACCTTTACTGCAGCTATAGGTATAGCAAGCAGCATAACCACCATCACCAGCCCGAAAATCAGCTTCAGCAGCCCTTCCAACTGTCCCAACAGCAGCACTCAAACCTGCTCCAACTGACAAATGCCCATATCCACCAAATGTCTTGACAGCATCAGTTGTTCTCAACACAATTATGAAATCCGTCAGCTCACCTCCAACCTGTTCCAAATTACATCACAAACTCATGAAAAAGCCTGACCATGCAAGTTGATACAAGTAAATTCGTTAAAAAAAGAAAGTAAAGGTTTTACATTCCCAATTGACAAGTTCTAACCCCATTTTTTTACTTTCAGATGCAAACTTTGTCCAACAGACGGCAACTCTTCAAAACAACACCATCCAACAATGACATTTGAATTTAATGTATACCATGTTCTTTTTTTTCCTTCTTTGATCAGTTCATGTATTCCATATTCAATCCCACATCAATGAGATCATTGAGATAAGTACATCAAGTTCAGGAGGAATACCGAGCATTTAATACTAAACTGAAACTATCATCCCCCATCCCTAAAAAAACAATGGAAAAGTAAAATAAAATAAGCCTCAACAAGAGCCCCAGAGGAAGCCTCAACAAGCCATGCAAGGAGCCCAGATTTACATTTATAGGATGCAAAAATTCCAAAGAAATTTGTCAATAAGTAGTAAAAAGTGACCCTTCACCACCTTTAAAAGGACTCAGGGCCTTTGAGAGCATGGTGATCCTTTTTCACCTCAATGTCACAACCAAAGCAGCAAAGGCAAACTTTCAAACCGGAAGCCCTAAACTTTTGGCACACGGTCACTAGCAAACTCTTATACCTTAGTGATTTCTGTTTCGAAAAGCACATTTCAAAATGATGAACATTTCGATTCAGAAACAAATTTAGCGGCCCAAATAATCTTTTCCTAAATCATGTCAGTAGTATACAGTACAAAAAGTGTCAATAAAAAGCATCAAGTAAAATCAAATAAGATAAATTTCTCTAAGATGATGTTAAGGAAAGATTGGAATAACACCGCACAACAACTGCCTAACTTGTCTACAGGTTTTTGTGGTTTGCTGCAAATTGAATTGCCAAGCAACACAGTAGGAGTTTCTCCTTGCATCGGCTGACCACAAGAGGAATTTCTTCAGTGGTTACCAACAAAAACAGGAGAACTCAGTAATGCAGCTGCGCATAAAATTTTCCATTTTGCAAATAGATGTGTATACCCCCCCGCCCCCAAAAAAAAAAAAAAACTAATGCGGCATAATTTCCACGAACCAAAAAAAAAATTCACCCATCATTAGGTGGGCATTTCTATTGAAAAGAGGATGAACATATTCCCCTTTCCATCCAAAGCAACAGAATAACCGAAATAATGACCCAATATCCACAACAATCTAAATAAACTTCACCTGAGCTCCCCAGCCAATGCCAAAGGATGAAATGGCGGATGGAGAAGACCAAGATCCATCCTCTCTACGAGCAACAACTAGTCCTGTTCCAATATGATAGGTCATCATCACACCAACCTTTGCAATGGTAAGAATTGCGAGGCCTTTTGCCTGTTTCAAGATAGCATCTGGAATGGTCTTTTCAGGTGTCAAAGTTCCAACCTGAGCAATAATATTCTAGGCGTCATGAAAATACAAGAATTTGGACTTATCAAACGTACACTTTTCAAGGTAAATATACGAAAAATACTAAAACAAGTAAAATCCACAAAAAAGAACAACCTGATTTTCAGTACTTTGAGTTTGAGCTAGTTTCCAGTAACAATGTTGGTTGAACCAGTCAAGAATCATTTACATGAACGTGGGCACCTGGACAAACCAGCTAAGTGCAAGACCCATCTAATAAAAGTGGTAATTATTTCTTCACTCGAGAATACTCGAGCAAAACTTTCATGGAATCAAGTGAAAAAATGAGGTGCTTCTTGATATATTTAAGTTGTGCTCTTGTCCATATTTCTTCAAGGGAATCTATAGTAATTACTACTAACAAAGAGGTCAAGCATCAACCTAGGTCAACTCAAGAACTTATGTACAGACTACAGACTACGACACACATACATGTATATAGCAAGAACAAAATCTTACTCTGCTGTAACCCCGGATGGTGTTTGTTGCTTTATAAATTTCATATTCCATAGACTGGCCCCATGGGAAATTGAGCCACGATCTCAATGTACTGAGGTCCGTCAGATCATGCGTTGGCAACTGTGCAGCACGACTTACTTGGTCCATTAAGTATGACTGGACTGACTCAAGCCGCACGCAGCATACGTCACAGACTCGTTGTGGGTCCCCAGTGCGGAATTTTACAGGCAATAAACTCCTCCCCTTGGAGCACTGATTGCAAAATAGCCCTCCACAAAACCGGCAGTGGTGTCTAGAACACATGATAGGGTGGAAACGCACATTACACAGCATGCAAGCAGAAGCAGTACTGTCAGGCAACCATCTTGGTGGCTCTGCTTCGAGGATTTCCTTTATGTTACCGAAATTAGCTTCTGTAAGAGTCTGAGCCATCTCTCTCCAAGCTTGCTCAAGAAGATGGTTCGATATCCATGATATCCCACATTTACGGGCATCATTCAGGGAAAGAGCACTCACTTTTCCTCGGGCCACAAGTAACAGTTCAAGAACCACATCCCACATAGTCATCTCCTTGTCTTCTCCAACAAACTGATTCCAACCCATGTCCCCATCAGGGAAGTAGTCACCGTTCAAGTAGAGACCTCTATTCCACTCTTCACGGTCTCTTTCTGACATCGGTGGAACAGAGACAGGTATCCAAATCCCCGTTTCTTCAGATAGTGGCGAGTCATAATAAAAATATTGACTCAGCTTCTGATGACCAGCATCTGAATCATTTTGCACATCATTATAGTTTGTTCTGCCATCAGGTGTCTGAGTTTCATCATTTCTCATCTGTCTCGTCTCTTCTACTATAATGCTTGCTTTTGCTGATGAATCACTGTCTTTCCTGTCTTCTTCAACCACTCTAGAAACCTGAACTCCAGCAACCAATAAAGTTGGATCGATTTAAAGAATCAGCAGTTCAAAAAATGATTTGAAAAGAAATGATAAAAGAATTGTCAAGAACAATTGCACCTTCGATTTTATCTTTGCACAACATATTGATCAAGTGCATTAGTTAGCCATCATTACAACTATGATCCATCACTATAGCTCTAATTATGATCTATCGTTACAAAGATAGATAATAAATCAATTGCCATCAACCGGAAGTAACAAAAGACTGCTAATGAGAGTGATTCTGAACCTTGATACAGACATGTAATGAAACTCTTCATGCACTGCAGATATGCCTTCCATAAATTCCACTTTTGCTCTTTATTTGCACTTCACACTTCCTTCCAGGATAGCAACTCTATAATTGGCAAACAAAACCTACTGTTGAGAATCACACTTCCATACCTGATTCATAGTTGCTATTAGTGTAAGAACATTTACTTTTCCTAAGGAACGTTCAAAAGCTACATGTGAAAACATCCAATGAACTCCTAGTACCCTCAAATACTTCCAATCTGTTTGCAACACCTCTGTTGTCCTTATCCTGTTTCTATTCCTTGAAGCTTCTTGAACATGCCCATTTTTCCCTCCACCTAGCTTCTTCACATATAACTATTTCATAGCCCTAACTTTCAGCTTCTACTGTACACTCCTGTATGTACTCTTAAACCTGTATTTAACACAATGTGAGAGGAATATCTCTGACTGGGATCTTAACGAAACAAACAGCACACGTTTTCTACCTTCTAACGTGCATGCCATTACTTCAAAATAAACTCCTGGATTTTAATCTGCTTGAATTTTTGACTTTTTTTAACTCCACACAAACACACACACATGCACGCAGAAAGAAACAACATTCACAGATTATTGGTACCAACAAATTATGGATTAATTGAGAGAAATGTATGTTTCATCTCCCAAGTGACTCCAAATTAAAGGGCTTTTAAGGTCGTTATTCTCATCCTAAAATTTCCTTTGCTTGACCTGGGTTAATGAAAATTCTATTTCTAATTAATATTCTTCAATCTGGTGCTTCTTGTTCGTTTGTGTTTTCCTGTTTGATCAAGAAAAAACTCACAGAACATTATGAAAAAGGTGGCAACCCAAGGACATGTGAGACATACAAAACTAAAAGCTAATCTATCTATAGTAGAATAAATACCCCCAAAAGAATATAAACACTATAAGTCATCAAGCCTATATATCCCAAGAACTAGAACACTAAACAACATGTTCGATATCCTCAAAATAGGAAATGTGAAACCACATAACCTTCCTATTGCTCTTGCACCATTTACAAAACACCAAGGGGCAGTCATCCAAATCCCCCCCCCCCCCCAAAAAAAAAAAAGAAAAATGCTACTCCTTTTGGCCACAGACAGACCAACTTTCATCAACTCTTTAATTAAACCCTGCAAATCTCAGGACACTCCAAACAGAGATTATTCCAAACTCAATTAATCACACAGTGCCATATGGTCTCTTTCTCTCATCATACTGCCTTCCCATTACACGTTCCAAACGATCACTTTCTCATCATCTTAACTTGTAGGTTATGAGAGTGTATTAGCCTGCAACTGCACATCATACGGAGTGAGGTTTTGCATCAATTTTCAAAAAAACCCATTTAGCCTTGTTGATGTTATACCCTACGCACAATTTTACAAACTTCATTCTGCATAAAACACCACCAACTATTTTTCTTACTGCAATCCCATTACCCTGTTTATTAACAGAATCCTATAAATACCCAATTCTTAAATCCCAACTTTAAATGACACAAACCTAAAAATTACAGATTTTTTTAAAAAAATTCTGTGCATACCTGCAAGTACGCAAAAACGTAAAGCTTTTTATGTGATCACAGAGAATCAATAACAGAAAGCAAAGAAGATAAGCCCCAAAACTTGCTTTACAATTAATTTTTTTTGGGTTTTCTCAGAAACCAAACAGATGATTAGAGGAATACGTATTCAAACGAAGAGGAGATCTGTTACCGTGTGGGAGGGAAATTTGGGTTCGTAATGATCGAGTTGAATTTTGGGGTATTGAAGTTTTGCGTCCATTAACGAGCTTTCATGAGCTTCCATCAAATCATTATCAGATGGAAAACAATTGGCATGAAGTTTTGAGGGGAGTCAGAGAGAATTGATCGAAAAATTGTGTCGGGTTTATCGTGTGTTGAGAGCTATAGGAAATCCACATGGGAAAGAAAACGATTTTTTGTGGAATTCCGATTGCAATAGGAAGTTTACAAGCTAATCATTGGAGATGAGAGAGAGAGGGAGAGGTGAAAACTCTTTGACTAATGCAGACATTCTTTGTATCCGACGGTCGTGATTTATACATATCTCTTGTTGTGACATAATGAATAATGATTAGGGTGGCCCTATTCCCATCCTTAAATTTATTTTTTCACCCCCATTTAAAAGAATTTTAGTACTCCAAAATCATAAATTATTACCCTAATTTGAAGTCCCATTACAGATTTGAAGGAACATACTCTAAATTAAGTTGTGATTTACTCCCTTAGTTCAGTAAGTAAAAATTTAGATTTTTTTACTCAATGTTTCGATTTTAGTCCTCGTGTATATAAATATTATATGTCAATGTAGTTAAACGTATTGATGGGTTAAGTTCAATGGTCTAACTCATGTTATAAAGTCCGATTCAAATTTTTAATCCAACTCCAAGAGATTCAACAAATTCAGTCCAATGTTATCAACTCGGTCAAACTTGCCAAGAGAGTAAGCAAAATTCATTCTAGTCACCTTGGAGTAAGGAGGTTCATCTTAGCCACCTTGGAATAAGAAATCTCGTTCTAGCCACCTTAGAGTAAAAGTCATCCTTGTTACCTTTGAGTAAGGATCATCCAAGAGTCTTATTCTCGCCGCCATAGAAAGAGTTAACCCTTACTTCATTATTTGACTGAATCTCTTAGAGAGCACCGCAATTGTCTCTCCCTTTGAAAAGAGGTCGTCAACTCCACCAGAATAATTATTTAGTTACTATTAAGTCGTCTTAATCTGTTAGGGAACAACTATAAATTGTAAGTCTCACCAATACTTGAAGAATATATCACATTCAATCAAGCACAACTCTCTCACATTTCTCTAAATTAGTAACTCTCTGCTCTCCTTACTCATCTGAAATAATAAAGTATTCGACGATCCTAACTTTTCAAAGTGGACGTAGACACGTTGACCAAATTACTATAAATTTTGTCTCCATCTCTCCACTTTAATTACTGTATTTATTACTGTTCTATTGACAGATGATGTACAAACTCAATTTGTGCACCATCACATATTATTCAACATTTGAAAAATATAATAAGAACTTGAATTTCGACCCTTATATAAGTTCAGCGAGGTCTTTGGCATATTAGTTGTGTAGTGCTACTGGCAATCCCTCGTGTGGTATCTTATATGCATATCTGTTTTATGTAAAAAAAAAAAAATTTGAAGTCAGTCTCCTTATAAACTTATTTTGGACTTAACTTCACCTAAAAAATGTATTTGTTATAAAGTTTATTTTTTGTCAATTTTACACGACTATTCATTTTTCTTTAAAAGTGAAGTAAAATTAACTAAAAATTAAAAATTCTTAAATTTTAAGAACTTCATTCAACATTAAAAAAAAATTCTCTTGTATCTATCTATATCCATATATGTTATGACTATCTCTCTCTCATATATATAGTAATATTAAAAATAAAAAATAGTAACATTCAAATACAAAAAAAAATTATCATTTAAACACAAAAAATAATACTATTTAAGCACAACAAAATATAAACATTTAAACATAAAAAATAGTAACATTCAATATTAATATTTTTAAAAAAATAACAATAGTAACATACTCAACAAAAAAGAGTAACATGTTTAACAAAAATAAAATAAAAATAGTAATATGTTTAACAAAAATAATAACATGCTAAAAAAAATAGCAATATAGAACATTGAACAAAATTAAAAATAAAAATAATATCATTCAAACT
>CM042197.1:4844335-4880074 GCA_023539305.1 Ilex asprella
TATTTATTAATAAAATAAAAAAATAAACTTATTATCAAATAAATTTTTTTGATGGAATGAAATCATTATAAGTCAATTCTGGAAGATCAAGCCCAATTTTCAAAAAAAAAAAGGATGAAAGAAAGTAAGATATTATTCTTTGCCCGGCAGTGTGGGCCCTAACGGTCCCATGGTCAATTTTCAGATGTGAAAACCTCTCTCTCCAGAACCAAAGAAGTGATCGGTACCAACGTGGCAGAAACGGATACTGTGGGCGCATTACGCATCCCCGTCACGCCTACGAATTCTTCTCTCTCTCTCTATATCTCTCTCTCTTCTTCTGTACACTTGTTCGCTGCTCTTATCTTCACTTCCACGCGTTCCAAAAGATCTCCCCCAAACACTTCTCTCGAATCTTCTATCCATTCTATCGTCGTTCAAACCCTAACCCTCTAACAGATTGTCTCATCTTCGATATCAAAACCCTAATTTACAGTTTTCGAGCTGAAAAATCGAAGCCAAAGCATTCGATCTTTGTTTTTCTACCTTCGCAGATCAGATTTTTCGAATAACGACCCCCACTTTAACAGCCTTTGATCTTGGTGCTTCGCAAGTGAAAAGTCGTAGTTTCTGAGCTTAAAATTTGAAGCCTAAAAGCTCTGGATTCGCCGATTCCTTTGGGAGGGTATTCTTTGAGACCGGTATTAGATTAGACGGTAACTGATGGAATTTGAAATTCAATTTTAAAGGAGTTTTGAAGCTTTGAACTGGTTTCTTTTTGAAGTTTGATGATTTGAAGCCTTCAATTTTTGAGTGTGTTCGATTGCGGTTATTGATACGTGTGTATTGATTGTCTGAGTATTGGAGAGAAAAGAAGTTTTGGGTGTCAACGAAATGTCGGTAGAGAGATCATTTGAAGCATGGGAAGAAGTGCAACGTCATGGCCAAGACTTGGCGGACCGGCTTGCACAGGGTTTCACGGGTTTGATTCAATCTCACATTAGTACCCCATCATTTTCATGGCCCAATCCTCAACCACCAAAGTTTTTTGAAGTCGAATTTCCCACTCAGAGTTTCATGAAAAGGGATTTTGGACTTGCAGTTGATAATTCTGGAATTAATGGGGTTTCGGCGATTTTTGATATTGGGAATAGGATTGGGCAAGCCGGGGTGGACTTCGGGGCTTGTGTGAATAGTGTGGTTCAGCAGTTTTTCAGGAGGTTGCCAGTACCGTTTCGGCAAGATGAGAATGTGGAGATGTCATTGCGGACAGAGCTAAATTGCCAGAGGATTGACGTGGATGCTACTCTGCAGGAGGATTTGGGATTATTGGCAGAGCGGTTTAGGGATTGTGGGTTTGCGGAAACTGTCACAGTTTCAGACGGGTCGGCGGAGGAAGAGATTTCTGGGTTTAATTTGAAAACTGCTGGACTTTTCGGTAGATCACAGGTAAAAATGGTGATTCTAGGTACACAATTCTACGCGTGTCCGCATAAAGTGTCATATTACTACATAAAAGATCTGATGCTGTTTATTGGAACTGCTGATTAAGACATTCTATGTTGTAGAGATGATAAGATTCTATACACCTTTTATGTGTTTTCCTTGCCATGGAGATGATATATTGGTGAACTAAAATCAGGAGATGAAAATGCTCGCACAAAGTAAGTCAGCTTGTTGGTTGCCCTAAGTGATGCATGTCAAGACAAAAGAAAACTTTCAAGTTTAACCTTACTATAGTTTTGGGTTGGGTGCAGCTTCGATTGGGTTGGGTAAGTGGGTTGTTTGACACAAAACCTCAGTCATGAAGTTTAAGATATCAATGCATCCAAACCCGAAGCTTAAACCCAAAGCATATTTCTCAACTCGAATGTGTTGCTCCAAGATTATAATTTCATCATGGTTTTGGAGTTAATGGGTGAATGTGGAAAACTGTTTCCTATCTACCAAATATAATTGTAGTCACATTGACATTACTTATAGTAATAATTTGACTTAACCCACAGCTGAGATGCTTTTATGGAATAGTATTCCTGCTTTCCAACATTAGAGAAGTGGTTTGTAAAAAAAAAGTCCTACCTAAAATCTAGAATGGCAGGTTCTTACGTGTCCCAGTGGTTTGCCCTATTTTTTTTGTCTGATTTGATTCCTTGTACAATTATTGCATTATAGGGATACTAGTATTTCATGAAGCACATTGCGTGAACCAGAGAATTTCTTTATGCTTTGCTGCGGTTCCAGCTTTTAGGTTACTGAAACTTTTTGGATTCCTTACGTTAATTGCTTGGATGTTATCAATTGTGATGGCATGTCAAATATACATTATTAATGGTAATTTTGACCTTTCCCTAGTGATAGGGCTTTTGTTGTCTGTATGTAGCTTAACTAGCCATAGCATACTTTAAATTAGTTCTATTGATTGTTGTGGCTGTACATCTTTTCCACTAATGCCCTGCCCTGTGTATAATAATTTGGGGCCTTTAGCCAACCAGATATTTTCCCTATTGATTGACCTTGGTGTTTGTTTTATCCATGATATGGGTAATAAGGTAGCAGATTTTGATTTTTGATTTTTGTTCCACTGTTTGGATCTTTTTCCTCTCTTAACTGCTCCTTTGTTTTGTGAACCTTGTTAATGATATGGTATTGCCACATTATAAAGCTCTATGGTTTTCTACCTTGTAGTGTGTTCTATAGGAGGTTTTAATTTTTTAGTTCCTTTGTATCACTGTGTCATAATTAGATGCAAGAGCATTTTTTCTGTTTTTTTCCCTCTAGGTACAAGATCTTCATTATTGTTTTTGTCACCGTCATCATCTTTTTCTTCCTCCTCATCCTCTTTCCACCCTCTTTTTTTTTTTTTGGGGGGGGGGGGCAGTGGTTGGATGCGTGGAAGGATCCCAGGATAAAGATGTTTAAGTGACATTCGAAGCAGCTTACCTCTTGTGATTGAAGTTTGCATGCTTAATTTCATTTAGTTTTTTTCTTAGTGGCCTTCTTACTGAATGCAGGGGACCCTTAATGTAACATCGACATATGACAGCAGGAATCGTGATGTGGAAAGTTCTTTGGTTGCAAGGGGAGACTTGTGGAGAGTAGAAGCATCACGTGGCAGTTCAACGTCAGGAAATGAGAGTTCCTCTCTCTTTCTTCTTCAGCTTGGCCCAATACTTTTTGTTCGTGATTCCACTCTTCTTTTGCCCGTTCATCTGTCAAAGCAACACTTGCTTTGGTATGGTTATGATAGGAAGGTACAATCATTTTCCATTCTAATATGTATGTATGTTTGCTGAATCTTTTATTGGTGCATATTTGAATGACAACAGATAGTTAAGCTTATGGACATTCTATGATGTATTCCGGTGATCATGATTATTTGTTTTTACTTAAGAGCATGGTTGCGTTCTAAACATAGGGATGATAGTATGGTTCACAGTCATACTTGGCAGCATCCAGTGTGGGTTTGGGCAATGGTGCTACCTCCCATCTCAGATCATACACGAGTTTAAAAGGTGGAAGGATTAAGATCAAAACAAGGAAATGAAAGGAAAAAGAAGAGAGCAGTGTTATTGGACCTTCCTCTGGGTGTTTACATTAATATTTGAATATTTATCAAGGCCTCGCTTGCCTGATTTGAATATATTCACCAAAATGGTCCTCTATGTCATCTTTGTTTCCCTAATTGCTTAATATGATATGCACTAACCTTTTGTTTTCACTAATTCCAGAATGGAATGCACTCTCTGTGTCCAGCTGTTTGGTCGAAGCATAGGAGGTGGCTATTGATGTCGATGATCTGCCTCAACCCTTTGGCCTGTGTAAGTTTGATTCATTATCAAATGCATTGAGTTTGTGATTTGCTGATGCTTCCTTCCACTGTTATAATTTTGGGTGTCTTTATTACTAATGTACACATATACAACTTGATTTTGCTTATATGAAAGCTTAAGATGCCCCCTCTCTTATCCAAGATAGGTGTAGGGTAATGGGCATCTGGGAAGGTTGAACTTTTCTAAGTTGCCAGTTACTCTACTCTGATGTCAATTAAGATTCAGATATTCCACTTTCGAGGGGTTTTGGGGAGGGGGAACTGAATGCTATAATTTTCCGTAATTAGGAAACTATTAACTTTAAAACGCCAGGGTTCTTCTATGTATCTAAAAGAACTGAATTCCGCAATACCAGTCCCTTGCTCCCTGAACACACAGGGTGCGTTGGCAACATCAGGGATCTTTTATGCATCTAAAAGCATTGATTCTAAAGGAAAATTGCTTGCATTTTTTTTCAGTAGCCCAAATTGGGGATGCCTTCCCTATCAAGAGATATTATTCACTTATTGAAAAAATTTAGATATACCATTCACTCTTATGAAAGGAGGAATGTTTATCATTGATCTGTCTTCGTTTCTCCTGCTTACTCAGTAGCTCTGTGTTTGTGTATCACTAAGACAGTAAGGGCTCGTTTGGTTGCCGTATTAGAAATGGACGGATTAAATAAAATAATACAGGCTAATACAATACAGATGGATAAAATACAAGATTAAATGAGGTATTAGAATAATACGTAATTTTATTTAGTGTTTGGTATACACAATATGAGCGTTGGATAATAGTTATTTAGTCCAATCCGTTGTTTGGTTAGAAAATTATTTGATTGTATTAATGTTAAATTAACAAAAATAACCTCAATGAGTGTTTGTTACATTGATGACATTTTGATTTTATCAGTTGGGGTTATAATAGTAAATATGTAAAATAATACGTTTGAGTTGGATTATAATACCACATCTTTTGGTGGTATTAAAATACCGTACAGGTCTAACGTATAAAAAATATACGATAAGTATACGTTTTTGAAATTAATACGGCATCAAATTTGGTTACTAAACAAAGTATTAGGCCCGATTAAATAAGAAATAGTACAATCCAATATTTAATCCCCTCATAATACGTCTACCAAACGAGCCCTAATTGTTTTTAGATTTTTGGACTTTGGACATTCTCTGTTCACATGAACTTGTCTAGGGTGGGCTATGGTAACTTAACTTCATTACCAAGGAAAATTAGACTTCAATCACAGGATGTCTACAAGGTTCTCAGTGTGCTTTATTTTTTAATTTGATGTTTTACTTAAAGAGTCAATGACTTTATGGCTTCGTTTTCATAGATCTATTCGTGAGTGCTACTATTTTGGGTAGTTAAAGATTCTGTTCCTTCTCATTTAGGCATCATCTGCTATAGCTTAAATTTTCAAATAATAGTAGACTTCTTGGGGTGGATTGTCTTACACTAACTCCCACCCTTCCCACCTCTTCCCACAATCCCCAGTCGTTCATGGATTTGCAGTTTCCAAATGGTCAACTCACATATGTATCTGGTGAAGGCTTATCCACCAGTGCTTTCCTACCTCTTTGTGGTGGTCTGCTTCAAGCTCAGGGTCAATATCCTGGAGAGATGAGGGTCAGTTTCTCCTGCAAGGTGAGCTGTCAAGATCGTAAATTGTCATCTGCCTCTTATCTTATTCTGTTCAAGTTCCAAAATCTACTTACTTACATGTGTATCACAGTCCCCAAGTCAACTTCCCAAATACATGGAACTATATTCTAAGGGTATATGTCTGTGCAGAATAAGCGGGGAACACGCATCACACCAACAGTACAATGGCCTGACAAATCGTTTACATTAGCTTTGGCCCAAGCTTTGGCTTGGAAGAGATCTGGTCTTCTGGTGAGGCCAACAATCCAATTCAGGTAAGCGGTTTACTTTGTTTCTTGCATTATTTGTACATATTCCGTGGATGAATGACCTCATGACCTGTTGGGAGTCGCTCTAAATTTTCTATTATAGTGTTGTGCAAAATTAATGAGATTATGCCTGGTGCCAGATTTTGAAGGTTTACTTGTTATGCTTTTCTTTCTTTGGCTTCAAATTACCATTTATGTGCTTTGCCAAGTGAAGTAAGCTTCCTAGAAATGCTCAATGCCCTCCCACCCGTACAGCATACCCAATGACACACAAAAACAAAATGATTCCTCCCTTTCCTCAACTCTCCTCTCATTTCAACTGTGTTGCCTGATGGTTCTTAGTTCCACTTGAAGCCAGACTCATGAGACCAGTGGCTGCCCAGAAATTGATCGGCACACTCTCTGGTATCAAGTCCTAAGAGACCTGCCAATAAAAATATAATGTCCAAATGCACTTGCTGCATCTTTAAAACATGCCAATGCCTATGCCATTGCATGGAGAAATATTGTACTACGCTTATTTTTCATTTTCTAGTCAAACATAATCAATCCTTTCATCTGCTACATAGCGCTCATATATTTATCTCCTGGTTTATGTTTGTATCCTGAACACAGTTTATGCCCCACATTCGGTGGAAGCAATCCTGGGTTGCGGGCAGAACTTATAAATACCGTGAAGGAGGACGTGAGTCTTATCTGCGGTTGTGCATTAGAGACACATCCTTCTGCATTTGCTTCACTATCTGTAAGTTTCTCCTTTACGAGATTGTATTGTATCCAAAGTAATTGGATCTGCCCATATAGCGTTTCGATCCTCTGATGATACGGTGGAGTAATCAAAGCTGGGCTGTATACCACAGTTGGTTGGAATACTAGTATGTGATCCAAACTTTGGGGAGTGTGCTTAGGAATGCTGAATCCCAATTGTAGAGCAGACTTAATTCAATTTGTTTTGGCTTTCTGGTACCCTATCAAATGCTCGATGCTTCTTTTCTGCATTGGAGCCAGTTCTTGGAGAGTATTTACCCCACATATGGATGTGACATATTTTCCTGTCTGATTGTCTTGAAACACTTTTAATTACTAATACACTGTGCATTGACCAACCATGCTAAACTTTGTTCAAATGGTTCTTCTAAATAAGGGAAGTAAGGAACTCATTGAAGTAGAAATGAAGAATCAGAAATAACATTACTGACGGGGGGATGTTACTGATCAAAGAAAAAATTTTCAATTAGAAAAAAATCATGTTATTTATGAGCTTTGCCTTTTATTGCACCTCACTTGTGTTTGCCATTGCTTGGTTGTAGTACTTTCTTTCATACTGCCTTACAAATGTAACGTCGATCAGCTAATTTTGTGTTGTTGGCACGTTAACTCCTTTCTCCTGCAGCTTGGCCGGTCAAAGTGGAATGGTAATGTTGGGAGCTCAGGGTTAGTCGTAAAGGTCGAGACTCCTCTTGGAAATGTTGGCAGCCCTTCCTTATCTGTTCAGTTGAATAGTGGTATTGAGTTTTGAGCATTGCACCCATGAAATGTGCAGTTAATTGTATATAGTTTGAAATTTTGTACACATACTATAATTAATCCATATGTGAATATATTAGACAGTTTTTCAAATGAATGATAAACAGACGAGCAAAAATGATATAAATGACTCTTAATCTTGTGTCATGACAACAGTCTCTGAGCTTGAAGCGAATCGTAAACTTGTACGTCATAGGTTTGACTATTGTTGGTGTCTCCCTCGTTTTAAGTAATGCATACTGAGTGATTGTAGGGTATCCGAGGTTTATTATGCATGGTCCTATGCACTGAAAGGAAGTGTTTTACTTCTACTTTTGGCACATGGTAGTTACATGGAACATAAAATGGCAATGAAAATAAATGGAGATGTTCAGAACCTTGAAAATGGAAGAGTAGGATTGGAAGGATGTGATTCGCTTTCCATGCATGTGATGAGGATTGATGTATGTTGATTATATGCTGATGCAACAGAAAGCAGCAAATAGAGAGTGTATTTCCACACAAACAGGATTCTCAGAATACCTTCATCGAAATTGATAACAAAAAAGTGGTACAATGCGTAATGTTACCCTTGCCCTTACATGCGGAGAAGTTTGCACGACTCTAACCCCTAGCACCTAGTTCACAATGTAGAAACCTTACTGCAAGGCATTGACACACACCCTCACTTTCATTAATGCTAAAGAATGCCAAATAAGATCTACTGTAAAGGAGAAAATCTTTACTATCCCTCGTATCCTTACAAAATGAGTAGACACATTTAACTAACTAGGCTAGTTAGCCGCCAGTAATATTCCCAACCAGAAGGACAAAGGTTAATTCCTACCAAAGGTAATGATCTCTCTCTCTCTCTCTCTCTCAAAGTTGTATCGTAGTCTTATTTGTCCCTCTCTTTGAGATTTTATTACGCTTTTATTTTGGATTGTAATTCATTTAGATTTCATTGTAATAGTGATTTATGAGATATTTCATAGCGATCAATTGTTAAAATAAAAAATATTGAGACTATATACATCTGACACCTTTGTAGGATTTTAATAGGATCAGATGTATATAGTCTTACCTCTGCAAAGAAAAAATATTGAGAGACTGTTTTTGTGAGTCAAATCCTTAATTTTATCAATGCGTCAAGACCCCACCCTTAATCAATCATTGCATTAAAAAAAAATGGGTAGACACGTTTGTGAAATATTGGATCTAAAACCATAGAAAAATCTAAATTTTGTGTGTGTGAGAATACTCAAATAGTAGGTGGAAATAAAACAAAATAGGAATTTTAATTCACAAGGTTTTGTACGTTGAGGCCAAAACTGAGTAGACTGTGGTTTATTTCCACACATTTACATGGAGGAGAGCAAAAGATCCATTATATATATATATATATATATATATGTTTGCTTTACAAACATTTTTATTGTTAACATTCATACTCAAAAGTGGTTGCTACATGTAAATTACAGTCCCATACCTATAAAATTGGAAAAAATCACTTATTGAGCCCCCAACTTTATTTTTATCCTCCTGATATTGTCCCTCATATGTTTTTATTCAGGGATATTTTGTACTGTTGAGAATCTGTTTTAGTGCCAGTAACCCTTAGCCTTCCTCTTGGAAGAACAATAGGCCTGCAGAAGATTAGAACAACCAGTAATTCAGTCAAGAATGAGATAATACTGATCCATACAAAGATTGTTCTCCGCCAGTCCCATATAATCCTCTTAACTTGAGGAAGTTCCGATTCAAGGCTAAGCGACGCAGAATAGATTTCGGGTAAACCAGCACCAGATTGGTATTCTGCTCTTTGCTCAAGGACCACCTTCAAGAATGTAGTTGGCTCATACTCTTCAGTGAAATCGCCAAATTTAATGTCCAAATGCTGGACTTCTGATTGAAATCCAGCAATCAGAGGAACACCTTTGACAATGGTTTCAACATAACGGATGGGTTGGCTCTTGAATCTTAGCATGCATGGACTGCTTGAATTGGCAGTTGTTTTACCATTTGCAGCCAGGAACTCCACCCTCACCTTCAAACTCCAAAAAACACAAGGAAGCCATAAGCGTTTGCATCGCAATTAGATGTCAAATTATGACACTTTTGAATGGTTGAACCACAAATTTTGAGGCCAATTCTTCAAATTGTACTCAAAGGAGGAGGGGGGCAGGGGATGAAAATGTGTATTTTCACAAAAGCTTGTGCAATAAAACAACAGTTTTGGACTGTTGAAACACATTTCACAAAAGATTGTGCAAAGAAAAGAAGAACACTGGCTATGGAAGTGCTACAATTCTAAATATCAACCGATACAGAAGCATACCTGGAAGACACCAAGTTTCCGGTTGTAGTCTGATTCAGGCAGAGCTAATGAGACAGTAAGCTTCAATTTGTGACTGTAAGGAATGGCGCGATTGCCAACATGTTCTTCACCATTTTCGCTGTTCTTGGGCATCAAGCTAGAAGAAATTCCAAACCTGTGAGAGGACATTATAGGAACAAAAGCAACTGGAGTAGTTTTCGTGTAGTCGAAATTCAAGCTCTCTGTTGCCTGAATTGGCTCTTCCACTAGACGTTTCATCGCAAAACTGCCAATGACAAATCCTGACACAAGCAAACCAACTAACAAAAACCACACATAGGTTGCCCAGAAAAGTCCCCAACCGAACCTTACCATCAAATTCAACATGGATTTCTGAACCTTGAATCGATTACATATAAAAGATGTAACCATGAAACAAATGTCACCCCACAATCCTGACATTTTTTGGGTTAAACGCCTTCTAATCCGCGATAGAGTTTGAAATGGAAACAGAAACAACATTAATGAAAAGTACGCGAACCTGATGGGAAATAGTATGAAAAATCTAACAAGTAGACTGATTTGAAACCCAACCAACTTGAGCATTAGTACTACTAGAAAAGCTAGAACATTGAAAGGAAATTCATCATAGCTTGTTGAAGAACAGTTCACCATTGTTGAGGTATTATCCACATAGTTCTCATTGAAAACCGTTGTGTCAACAAACTGATTCGAGCTTGATTGAAGCAGAGGCTGATCAGATTTTCCACATATCATCTCATTTCCTTTCAATTCATCAATACTATCTTCCCCATTAACCCCAGAAAGATTCGAATCGAAGCGTCCATGATGCAATGGTGATTGCCTCCTTAGGCCATACAATTCAGCAGATGGGCCTAGCAATTTTCGAGCCATTAACACCTTCTCAGCTGCAAGTAGGAGAGAGAATTTCATCAAGTTGACGAAAGATTGTGGTGATTTCGAAATATTTTTACGATCAAAATCGAGAAATTTATGATTGTCTTTGAACAACCCACGATTCTCACCCATATTGTGAATGCTCTCATGAATTTCAGAGTCATCCATTGTCGATTTTTGCAAGGTTCTGTTGGGGGGGAGGGGGGGGGTAAAGAGCAATGGAACAGTGGAGGAGAGAGAGAGAGAGAGAGGACAAGAGGGACTCTTGTGGAGGTTAATATCAACGGTAATGGACACTTTATAGGAGGGTAATTGCTGATATGGCACAACCGTCATTTCTTGGGATGAGGAAATAATGGACGGTTCCGATTTGTTGGGAAATCAACCAATAGACAGGTTCGATGTTTCATCACACGGTTGGGATTGTCTGATGGATTCTTCGTCGTCAGAGGTTCAGGATAAGTTGCAGCGTGACACACATCTCAACAATACCTGTTATTTTTCTTATCCCGCTCCCCCCACATACATTGGTGTTGTGTTCGTTTGACGTATAATGGGGTACAAGGCTGTTGGATATTATAAAATAGTACTTAATTAATAATTTTTTAGGGTATAAAAATACTATGAAAGA
The DNA here is from genome assembly GCA_023539305.1 of Ilex asprella. NCBI lineage: Eukaryota > Viridiplantae > Streptophyta > Magnoliopsida > Aquifoliales > Aquifoliaceae > Ilex > Ilex asprella. Next base: position 4,855,430 of record CM042197.1, read on the forward strand.
CATTAACCAATACCAGGAAAACAAATCCCGCAAACAAAGCCGGGTTCCTTATTTTTCTTCTCTCTCTCACACATGAGAGAGAGAGAGAGAGAGAGAGAGAAGGAACCAATTGTGGAGTAAAATTAATGCCACGTGCATGATCCAATTTTATTATATAATTTATGATTAATCTCAACTTGCACCTTGAAAGATTGAATATTTGAATCTTAATTTACACCATCAAAATTTAAAAATATTAATTTACACTCTGAAATAAATAAATACATATTAATGTGCACCGGCGGTTGAGACTAATTGCCATCTATTTTGCTGTTGAAAAAGTTTTGATTAATTATAAATTGTACCCCTCAAAATTTAAATATTTCACATTTATGATCCAAAAGAAATTTCATCCATTAATGTTCGTTAAATAGCTCCCAAATGTATCGTATCATAACATTTTTGTGTCGTGTTTGAGTCAAAAAAAATTTTTTTTAACAAAATATTTTCGTGTCAAGTCAATTGCGTTATGTCTAACTATAGACAAAAATAGTTATTTAACGAATAATGTAGGCAAAAAATAGGTATTTTATATTTTTTTTAAAAAATTTAAAAATATTTTTTATTGAATCAAACATGACACGAAAATATTATGATACTATACAATTGAGAGCTATTTAATGAGCATTAATGAATGAAATTCTTTTTGGATTATAAATATAAAATATTTAAACTTGGAGGGTATAATTTATAATTAAACTAATTTTTTTTAACGGAAAAATGGACAGTTAGCCCAGGTGCACATTGATACGAATTTATATATTTCAGAGTGTAAATTAATATTTTTAAATTTTAAGTGTATAAATTGATATTTGAGTGATTTTTCGGAGTATAAGTTGAGATTAGTCCTAAAATTTATTAATCTAATTGAACAGATCTGTTGACTTAATTCATTAGGTCATTATTGTCGTTATTTCCAGTGGATTCAATATAGACGAGATTCACTCGTAATTTAACGGTAACGAATTGGATTCAAGTAGTATCGTTGGTGGCATCCAAATTTTGTGTTTTGAGTTTTTCAATTTAGACGAGACTTTATATGGTAATTTTTTTTTTGAACAATGGGACCCACAAACCACCCCATTTTATTTTTTTTTGTTTTTTTCAGATGGTAAAATTCAACCCAACCAAATTTCACATTTAAAATCATGTGCTCAAAGATAACCCAATATAGTCTCTACATCAGAATTATATGAAGAAGAAGAAGCTTTGAACATATCACCTTGAGTTTGGTGTAGTTGAATTTGGCACATATATCCAGAAGAACCCGAATTGGTCGTCTAGTGATAAGTCACACCCGTTTAGAATCGTCCTTGACTCCCATTTGTTTATCAAACAAGATTTGATTCATAAGAGTAACGAGATTTGCTGTTTGACTTTGATTGTGCTGTAGTGACGTGATAGACTGTCTTTTGGGATTAATAGCTATGACTGAAATTAAAAATTCTACAGTGAGGAACCCAGGGTCAAGTCCCCTGGTCGTCACTCACATTTTTCAAGAGCAAAAAAAAAAAAAAAATCATCCCTTGCTGTCCAGAGTAGAACAGGTATGCCCATACCCAAATGTTCTTTCAAAATTAGATGTGCAGAAAACATATAAATGTGTACACCCTTCTGTATAACAATTACAATCAGACAGCAGAGCCAAATGATAAGACTTTATTGTTTTACCTTTTCCAAGAAAGCATGACTGAGCCAGTTTCTAGTTTATTGGACTTGATCATTCTTTTTCCTTTAGTGTGCATTACTCTAATGTAGAACAGAAACAAACCATATTTTGTAGAATCTCCAACAACATAGAAGAAAATATTCAGACGGAATATGAATGAAAAATTAAAGTATTTGATCGAGTTCTAAAGATGAATATCGAAAGAGAGCTTATCGAGTGCATCATCGACCTCAGACAACTTGACCGGAAAAACCTTAATGGGCGATCAAAAAATAGATACCAATGAAAGGCAGTTTTGACCACAGGTGTTGTAATGTCGTACCAAATATACGAGTATTTTGCCCGTAACAAGTTCATAGAGAGAAATGATTCGCCTATTTTGAAGAGACTGCTTCTCGGAACTCAAACATATTTTACAATCAGATAACGTAATATTTTACACACACAAGTGAAATAATCTTCGCCAGCAGCGACCTTATTACACAAAAAGATGTGAACAAATAGGAAAAAACATTTTGCCTATACCCCATTCTATGACCTCTGAATCCTAAACTAGAACTATAAATGATTTACAAAAGCATCCCCAGTATTTATGTAATGATAAATTCAAAGATTTGATAATTATGTATCGGGTGTTCATTAATCAGTCTAATTTTATGTCATACAGATCAGGAAGAGGCTTGTCTGCTGATGAACTATCTCCGGTTTCATCTTTAGTATTGATAGAAATTGAGGAATCAATCCACGGCCCATCCATTGATGAGCTCCTTGGCACCTGACTGTCATGAGAGAACGTGGATACGCGTGTTTGGCTGTCCTGTGATAGCTTCTCGAAAGCTTTGAACCTCATATCGTCATTGAAGGCACTGCGCTTGATTAGTGGCGCTTGGATTGGACTTTTGCCTTCAAGCATACTAACCACAGAAGACATGGATGGCCTAAGGGTAGGAGATGGGTTGGTGCATAAAAGACCCAAGTTTAACATCCTCATTGCCTCTTCTTGGGAGTAGCTCGAACCAAGACTTGGATCCACAAGTTCTAACAGATTTCCTTGCTCTTGTAGGACATATGCCTAGAAGTCCATGCAGGAGAAAGTAAGAAAAAAAGAGGAAAAATTTCTACTATCTCATGCATTTGACAATGAAAATTTGAAAGCATTTAAACGCACACAAGTACGTGGATACAAAAAGGAATGTATATTCAAAAGAAATCCAAAACTGAATGAAAGGGAACCATCTTATATCACTTACTAGTGTTTTTAATTTTCAACGAAATATATTGTTTGTAGGTGAAATATGAAACTTCATTATGAAGATTTGACCCATGGTCTCTGGGGCAAAAGTAAATTGGTTCTCAAACTACTGCATCTACTGACTTTGTTTTTCAGCATTTGTTATATTGAGTAGAAATGATTCGTTTTCAACTTTTCTTTTACTCAATTCTCCGCAGGAGGGAAAAGGGTAGAAAAGAAGAGTCTAATACACAATTCACAAGCTGCCATTCAAAGGATTTTAGGGGAGAAAAAGTCATCTTAAGCATCTTACTATTACTGAAAATGAAAATGTAAACAGGTTGAAGTTCACTTCTTTTCCTTGGCCAATTCTATTGTGAAGGATGGTATTATGCTATTCTCATGCTATTTTAGAGCAGTCATATTCGAAAAACAGAAATTGCTAAGCTCATTTTAAGTCTCAAGAAAGAGTATTACCCAATCGAGAAGGTACACAAACTCCTCCTTGGGTCTGTAATTTGTGTTGCTTTTACCACTGACAATCTCTAGTGCAACTACTCCAAAGCTATAAACATCTGCTTTGTCTGTCAAGTAACCCCTCATTGCATATTCAGGAGCCATATATCCTCTGAAAAATATAAATCAGAAGGTATTATAGTAGTAAGAATTATGCCAGTAACAAAGTCAAGCTTAACTCCATCATACTCCGAACTACTTGTTTAGTTTGAATAATGTGAAATTAAGCATGGAATAGACAATCTGAACAAGCACAGAGATGAACGAAAATTAACAAATCCCGTGACACAAAGAAGAAAAGATTTTGTGCTTTTGACAAAAGAATACAACCAAGAACATGGTCTTTGTTCCTACGCATAAAGTTATTAATACAATTGGAAGTGCCACATGTAGCGATATGCTGGTAGATAGGTAGTTGATGAAGTATTAGCATAATTTGAGATAAGTAAGGTGCTTAAAAAGTGTTAGGAATTTATTTTAACGTTATTCTATTATTTTGTATTTATTGCACTTATTATTTTCGGATTCTCTTTGATTTTAATAGTATTAATCTCCTCATCTTATAGTAAAATATAATAGGAGTCTTGATGTAGGTTTTTGGTATTTCCCATGAATAGGGGCCGATGTGACTGCTTTTGGATATTTTGATCGATTGAATTATCAAATATTGCTTATTCTCCCATTTCTTCTCAATTATCATCTTTTTCTTACTTCTTCCCACTTCTTTCTTCCCAGTCTGCATCAGACATCCAAGTAAAAGAACAATGCACAATAAGACCTACTTAGCACAGAGACACTTCGAGATGGAAAATCTGAGTATGAAAGAAGACTTACGCTATCAGCACATGTCAATTTTTTTATACGAACGTGAATGACATAGGGAAAGATACACAATTTGGTTGATTTATTCAAAAATCTATGGTAAAATAGTAAAATATCAAAGGTGAAGCTGAACGAATTCAAACATATATTGCAAATGCCCTCAGATTATCTCCTTCTCTACACCGATTCACATGATTGATGATTCTAGAGCTTATATCGGTATGTGAGATTATTCTAGAAGTGCCAGAAGAGTGCCTTTTCCACCAGTGTTAGACATTACAGCACCTTGAAAGAAGTGTATAGAATAAGATGAACAAAACCATTTTTTTTCCGTTTCAAAGAACTGTATGTGCTAGAAACAAAGTCCTTGTGTGAAAAATGCTTTTTACAATCATATCAGCTCTAAAGTTTAGCAAACAATTGTGTTGTTTGGGGTCAGCATCTAATCTTTTGTACCCAGAGGTTCATCATGGAACACAACTTAGGTAATTAATAACGATAAGGCTGTACGCACCAGGATTAGTTAAGAACAGGAAACAGATTTACAATAGAAAAGTCATCTTAAAATCAAATAATAACATTCAAATCTGATTAGAAAGTAGCAGTGTGACTCATTAATTAATTGTGTTTTGCCGAGGAAGCAATTTGCATCCTGTGAATACATTTTTTCTCTTAGTTAAGACCATCTGCTATGTTTTCCAACTGACAAGGAATCTTCATGTGTCAGGTACAATTGTAACCATGCCATCAATGTTACCATATTTTATAGTGATCAGTTTTACTTAAAATTCTGAATTACAAATGGAATCCACGAAAAAGTTTTTCCTTCAGTCGTCAAAGTCCATTTTGATTCAGAGCAAGTAGAAAGGAGTAAAATGTACTCCCAGATTCAAAGCCTTCGAAAGTCCCATTTTAGAACCCGTAAATTACAGATGGTTATCTACAGCTTAATGACAATTGAAACGGCAATTGCAGTCAACTATGACTCCATCGTTGGTGTATCAGCATTGCAATCTCCTTTATTAAGGGAAAGAGAACTAGATATCATATACATGGCTCTGAAAAGTTTGTTATAGTGGACTGTATTAACTTTGTTCCGCCTCACTCATTTTCAACATAATATCACTTGATTATTGACCTCACATAAACGCCATCGTGATGAATAATATACGTAATTGTTTTCAACTATTGACCAAGCTATATGAAGGGAAGCATAGTGAAGAAGGGAAAGAGAAAAAGCTCACATTGTTCCAGCAATTCGGGTGCTGATATGAGTATTCTCCTCTTCATCAAGCTTAGCCAGACCAAAGTCTGATATCTTAGCATTTAGATATTTATCAAGCAGCACATTGGTAGCCTTTATGTCTCTGTGTACAATTTTCAACCTCGATTCCTCATGAAGATATGCCAAGCCCCTTGCTATTCCTAAGCATATCTTCTTTCTTGTGGGCCAGTCTAGATTTAGGCGCTGTTCTTCGCGACCTAAAAAAGAGAAGATCAAAAGAGATAGAGCGAGAACCCATTAATCATTTTTCACACTAATAAAATGTATACAGGATGCCAGCAGACCAACACACTTACCAAAAAGTGCGCGGGCAAGACAATTGTTTTCCAAGTATTCGTATATCAACAACAACTGGTTTCCTTCAATACAACAGCCATAAAGCCTCACAAGATTCGGGTGCTGCAAAGCAGAAATCATTCCTATCTCATTGACAAATTCGCGGTTGCCCTGCTTAGATTTGGCGGAGAGCTGTTTAACAGCAATTACTGCACCATCTGACAATGCACCCTACAAGCAAGAAGAATAAGTTTCATAATGAATACTTGAAGGAACAAGAAAAGAGAATGAGATGTCTGCGTGAAAATATTGTCTTCTACTTTTGAACAACATTTTCACATAGATGAATAAACAAACAAATGGCCCAAATGTTGGAAGTAATAGTGTTGACAGGTTGAGAAATTATTGTGAAAATAACATATTGCATCTGCAAGTAACTACCTTGTAAACGGGCCCAAATCCTCCTTCACCAATCTTATTTGCAGGGTCAAAGTTATTAGTAGCAGCTTTGATCTGTCTGAGAGTAAAATAACCTGTCTGTAAGTCGAGCGCTCGAAGTTCTGTAATGAGGAAAGAGATTAGAAACTGCTCAAAATTACTGACATTATAACTAGTGTGTACAGTTTTGAGCAAGAATACTTCTCTTACTTTACCATCACATATTACTCAGCTGTGCATCAACAAGTAGAGGAGTTTTTTCCGTGCAAATGAAACATCCTATGTGTGGAAACATTTGTCATTGCTAGTCAGTACTGTACCAATGACACTATTGAGAGCCATTCCTTGGTAAGGACTACGTGGGTTCAATATTCAAGTTAGAATCAGTTTTGTTGTGAAGCTAGCCATAGTTTTGGCAGTTTATCACCCCCCCCCCCCAAAACACACACACACACACACCCCAACTCAACCCAAAAGAAACATCTCTTCCCTATCTCTCTGGGCAATCATCAATGTTACTTCTGTGTAACTGCCTTCACATACCAACCAAGTATCTGTCCCTTATCTGGGCCTTTTTCACACACATGTATTAATGTCAAGTCTTCTAGCAGCTCAGATATCTGACCCCTTTTCCAATTAGTGCCCACACAAGCAAAACTGGCAATCAAACGAACTTCGGATATGAAGTTTCTTGGATAATATATATCTTACCTTTGTCTTCAATATCTCTCCCTCCCAGGTACCCTTTCATTCGGAGTACAGCTAAGATCAACACGAGGACCACACATGAAGCAATCACTATGCCAATAATAGCTCCAACAGAGAGCCCTGTATCCGGATCAAAATCTACAAGAGATAGATGTGCTCTCATGACAACACCATATATGGAAAAGATGAACATGCAAAATATGATATGTACTTACTTGGTGTTATTGTAATAGCCGATATAAGAGGTCCATATACACCTCTGTCAGGAATAGCAGTAGTTCCCTTCCCTGCCCAGTACAAGTGGATCTCCAGAGTGCTACCATTGACAAAAATCTCATTGAATTCCTTTTTGATGCCCTTCCCAACTCCATTAGCTTCCTCTGCAATATTAAAGTCCTTCAAAACTACCTTCCCCTGCAACAGAAGTCATACATAATGAGGAATATAAAGTAAGAAAATTCTCAAGAAACAATATTCCAACGATGCTGCTCCATAATAAATAAGGTCGACAATTAAAGTCTACACAACTGGGCTCCTACTTACTTGGATTGATACATCAAAAATGCGCCTCCCAAGGCTGCTAAATGTGTTGTCATTGGAATACTGTATTTCAGCAAAATGGAGGTGCACTCTGTAACTACCCTTCCTCAAGCAAAGGCCATAATATTTGAGTGAACTAGGGGCAAGGCGAGCTGTTTTATAGAAGTCTGCACCAGTCACATTCAATGAAAAAGAATTTGATGCGACATAATTGACATTCTCGTTGCCCATAAACACCCCAGTGCTGCTGTAAGCCCATTTTTCTGCAGAAGCAAAAAAGTATGATGGTCCTCTCGTGGTTAAGTCCTCTTGATATTCATTACCCTCAAATTTCATTTTGCTTCCCCCACAATTGATAAATAGGGAATGATCTGCACAAGCAATGGCAATCATGATGTAGGATACTTTCATAAAGGTCCATAGGTAGGGTAGACTTGGAAACTGCGATATAACAGGAAATTCAAGATGGTTGCTGTACTTACGCTGGGGTTTTCTGGAGCAAGGGAGGTCCTTCCTCAAGCACCATGCAATTCTACAAAAAAAAAAACTTTATGTCAAATGATTTTCATGTTGTTTAAACTATTTAATACTTAATGTCTTGATATGTGAGGATCTTACGTGTTGCTCACGGAAGATGAATGACTTGAAATTAAATTCCTGGCAGATATAGAAAAGGATTTCTTAGTGATATAATCCTCTAATCGACACAGAAACCCATAAGGGAAAGATGCTTACACGCTAGAGGGCTGGCAACCAGATGGAGATGACAATGTAAAGTTGTTGTAAGATACATCACTGCAGTAAATATTGGCATGACATTTTTTATCAATTCCCAAAGGAAAATGAGAACATGATTGTGATAGAGATCCAGCTTGACCTCGTGAAGTTTCACAACAGATCACAACAGGAAAAAGTGTGATCGAACTTTGTCACAATCATTTCTGCCAAATAATAATAAAAACTTGGAGAATACTTACACGGACTGCTTGCTGTCCAGTATCCAACTAGGTACCTCTCCCGTTAGTGAGTTATTAGTCAACAACCTAAATCACAAGCAATACAGTAAGTTGCTTTTGCATAAAACTGCAAACTCTAAAGGACATAAAAAGGAACCAGCTTGGAAAACTACTACAAACTGCATAAAGCATTCAGATGATCAGATATACAACTTCTTCCAAGTATACATACACATGATTTAGTTGCAAACTCTGAATTGTAGCTGGGATTGGACCAGTCAACCCGTTGAAGCTCAGGTCTCTGCAAATAAAAAGTTCTTGTGAATCTAGATCACATAAAAAAAAAAATTAATTATCGGTGCATACCAATTATAAACTTACAAAGTTTTTAGTCCAGTCATTGTCCATATGTATTCCGGTATAGGTCCAACAATTAAGCAATTTCTCAGGATCCTTTCCCACAAAAGAAACCACTTGACATGTCAACTGAACTGCAGTAAAACTCAATTTTCATGCTACCCGTAAAATATAAAAATATTCAACTCACAGTCTTATCATGTTTTTCATGTCCTGTAAATCAGGGAAAGGCATGCTTGATCCATTCAAATCTGATATCCTCCTGACAATCAAAATCCATGAGAACAATTAATTTCGTTTATCCGGATTATCAGTGACCTTCTTTCTCTTCATTTTGGTTATGGCAAACTAGTAAACAAAACAGAGGAATACTAGAATGTCTAGGGGTGCTCACAACTCAGTTAAATTTTTCAATCTGGAAATGGTAGAAGGAATGGGTCCCTCCATTGATGTGCCTTGCAAGTCCCTTCAAGGAGTCAAACAAAAAATTTGGTTCGAGATGCCATTAGGAATCAATTAGTTACATAAGAGATCTCAAAATTCTCCAAGTGAAAAGAAGATCGGATGATAGATCGACACAGAGATACTTACAGTCTTTCAATTGCTGTCCAGTTCCCAATAAAATCAGGTATCTTCCCCATTAATCCATTCCCATCTATCCTACTGCAGTATTAGATAGAGTTTTAGAGATTTTCAAAAATTGAATATGGTACGTATATAGTAACTATGACTTACAAATCTTTTAAATTCGTAAGATTGCCAAAGCTGGGTGGTATCACTCCTGTGAAATTGTTTGCCGAAAGAAGGCTGCAAGAAACCGACCATCTGTGAATGATATTGAGCACTAAGGAGAAAAGAGGCAGTTATATCTATGCCTACGCCTCAAAATACAGACAGAAATTTTCAACAGAGGTATGACCTTTTCAACAGGTCAAGCTAAAATGCAAAACAAGTGTACAATCAAAAAGAGGGAGAAAATCTTTGGTTTCTTTTTTCTTTCTGGAATACACAAGCTATCATTGCAGTGAAGGCAGTCTTCAGTTTTGAAACTTTGTTTTCCCACTAACACTTAAAACTGATGGAGAATATCTAGCTAAGTGAACATATATAGCTGACACAAGCAATAGAAAAGAGCTAAATAATGAAGATAAAGGAGAATGCACATTATGTACTCTGCTCCAATATAATAACATGCCTATCACCAACCACAGTGAGGAACAAAAACATATAGAGAGAAAGAAAAGGTCCAATTGCATCTTTTAGTTCATAAAGAAGGCTTAGGGCAGAAGGCATAGTGAGGTTAAGAGACTAATCATCAAATATTTACATCAATAGAATTTAATTGTGCCTTATTTCTTACTGCTTTGCCAGAAAATGGATGACTTCATGACTTACGATGACCTTTGTCCACATAACCAATTATGATATTTCCACACCCATGCAGAGCCATCACACCATATGTAGTATTGAACAGGAAAGTAAATTGACTATTCCAAATATGCAGACCAGTGGTTACCAGAATACAGTTTAATTAAGCAAATAGTTTCAGAACAAGAAGGATTAGTTAAAAATACAAAAGAGGAGCAGTAATCTTACAGTCTTCTCAAGCGTCTCAAACTTCCCAGGTTTTGATGAAGAGTTCCTCCAAGCTGATTGTCTTCCAAAATCCTGGATGATACAACTTACATATGAAAATGATATGTTTCATGCATTGCTTCAATAAATACCTATATCACTTTACTTACAGCTCCTCAAGTGTGGCAATATCACCTATTTCCGGGGGAATCGAACCGCTGATGCGGTTTCCTAGAAGGGACCTGGAGTAAGACAACACCTTAAGTATATCCAAGTCATAAAGGCCCTTGCATTTCCAAAAACTAAAAGAAGATAAACTTACAGAGTGGTGAGATTAAGCTGACCAAAACTTGCGGGTATTGATCCATTAATATAGTTGTGGCTAAGATCTCTGTGACCATAAAAGAAGCCTGACTTAATCTTTGAATTAATATAGTTGTGTCACATCAACCAGGTTGTTTCTTTTTCATTGAAATTCGGATTTTGAGTTCCCATCATGAGTGAATCATTTTTCTTAAAGATCTTCTAATAAATTGTGATAAGATAAATGCAACTTAATAAGAAAGGACCTAAAACAATAAAATGTCTTACAGAACAATTAAATTGACAACATCAGAAGAACCATCAAACAAACTCCAAAATGCCCTTTATTTGTCAAAGTAAGCAAGTAGACTCTTATTGAGTACTATCCAAAAGAGCATATGAGCTTTGTTTTCAACTTGATAGATGTGGTAAACCATCTTAACAAAAAATAAGTAATTGAATAAATGGAAACAAGGAGTAACAGCTATTCAATTGACTTCTCAATTTTGAAGTCATAAAAGATGTCACTTACATTTCTAGCAGATAACTAAGATTTGAGAATTCTTCGGGCAGAACTCCAGTCAAATTAAGGTCCTTTAGCAGGCTGCAATGTCACCCAAAGAAACAAAAGTTAACCCTAGAAAATAAAAAAAAAGGATTGAAGCCAAAATAAAAAAAATAAATAAAAGAAGTTGGTTAAGTTTTGAATGAGCTGTCCATGACTCCTCGGTCAAGTCAAAAGCAAGTCATCTGCACCGGATATAGAGAATTTATAAGGGATAAATCTCTTATCTCTTGATCTAAAAGAAGTCGTTAAGTTTCGAACTTAAAGACGTCTAAATTACAGCTCATTCGTGTCTCTACTAATTATTCGTTGGGGGTTGTATGCTGTATATGTCCAAAATAGGAAAAGGTGAATAGGAAAATGAGGACATACATTCTTGTAACATGGCAGACAGAATTGTCGCTAAATGTGCAATCGCAAGTAACATTGCTAATAAAACCGCCAGCAATGGTCTCATTCAAACCTCCACCCGGGCTGCAAGAACTTCGGCTTATCCTCCAATATCTATTCTGTAGCTTAGAGGATATCGTTTCAAGAGCTCGTACTGTGACAGGGAAGACAGGTGAAAATTTGTTAGAGCATCTCCAAGACAATAGCTAAAACTTTAAAATAATTAAAATTTAGCTATTCAAAGGGACAAATCATGCTCTAACAGAAGATCTTCTAAAAATATATTTTTGTTACATTGATGCTCTATATTTAGAGAATCACCGTAACATTATGTATACATAGTTTATAATATATTCTCTCTCCTTTTGTCATTTTCCGCCTCGCTTGTCCACACTTATCTTTTCCTCTATTTTTTCTATCTCCCACTTTATCTTTCCCTCTATTTTTTTTATCTCCTTTTAATAGTCCCAACAAAGTTACAAGATATAAAAAATAATATTTAAAAGAAGTAGTTAAAATATAAAAAATTTGTTAGAGTATATATTAAAAAAATAAGTAGTTAAAATATAAAAAGTGCACTTTTGGATAGCTAAAATACAAAACCTTGTTAGAGATACTCTTAACATTAATAAATAACAAGGAAGAAACAGTTAAGAATACAAGGAATAACCATCTCATCAAAAAAAAAAAAAAAAATTCTTTGGGTGCATGAATGTGATCAATTTTAATCTCTAAGAAACATTTATTTCTATTTTAGAAAATGCTAGACAAATTTAATTCAATATAATAATTGAATTAAAAGTATATTCTACCTAATTTCGAAACTCACAATTTATTCAATGATTGTATCGTTGAATTAGGTTATGCTCTTCTATTTTTTGAAAATTTTCAAACCATCATCATAATTATTTTTTTTTATGGGCATGATGATAATTTAATATCACAAATATGAGCCAACTTCTTTTTATTTCAAAAAATTGATATGCGAATAGGTCACGACATTGTCCCTCAATACCCCTCTAGTAATCTGAAAGAAACCCCACAACACTTATGTCGGGACCAAAACACAAGTTTTGAGTGCCGAAGAATAATTTTAATCTCACCAAACTGTCACAATTATGAAAACTCGAACCCAATTATTAAGCAAAAAAAATCTAAATACCCACTGAATCAATCAATCGGTGGTAATTAGAGGCAACTTCTTGAAGCAAAAAGTAGATGATAAAAGGGCACACATGACCACGTTTTTTTTTAATATAACATTTAACCCAAAATTATATTAAAAAAAAAAGAAGATAACATCTCTTATTTGATTTTGCCTCTCTCATCATGGAATAGAATAGTCAAACTGTTTGACTTTAACACATTTATTTGATCTTATTTGTTTACTTAATCTTTGTCAGTCATGAGACTGACGTGAAACTTTCCTAGTAATTGAAATTTATTATTAATTTAATAGATACGGTACATTATGTCAATAAATAAAATTAATAAATAATGTCAAATAACATTTTCCAGTCAAACACATCTCAATTAACCGTTATTCATTCATTTTGGCACGTGAAAGGCAGTAGATGGTAGTCAATCATTCCACGGCATGATGTCCTTCAAGCTCAACTATAATTATAGACGCAATGATATAAAATTCAAATAAAATTTAAAAAACTATAATTCAAATGTATATCATCTTTTAGATGATTGAATTTCATCAAATTTATCAGTGGGACTCACTTATCCTACACTGTATTCGAATTCATTTGGGTTATATAACATTTTCCATAATTATATTGGCAGATTAAGATGACTGAAAATGAAATGATTGGGATTGCTATGCAATAAATTCAGAGAATAAAGCAAAAATTCGAGAAAGAGCCCAAAAAAATTAAAAGAAAATTAACCGAAAATTTTAAAATCCTCTAGACGATTTTGAGTAACATCATTGACATTAGTTCTTGCCTCCAATGAATATATGACTAATGGGTATCATTAGAAAAAATATATAACTACCGGAAACGATCAAAAATTGATCATGCAATGCAATTCAGAAATCATTCTGCCACAAATTTCCTGACGATCAGGGAGTATTTACACTAGCTTATGCGCACCTCTCTGATTCAATAAAGACAAGTCATTCATGTTAAGATTAAAATAATCATGAAAGATAAATTCCTCGAGGATTGGCCCACAAAAATGTCTTTAGACATTCAAGTTTACGGCTCATATTCTGCCACGAATTTCATCAATTAAGGCAAAACGCTATTTTTTATTTATTTTTTGTTTTGGGTGTTATTTTGCAAACTATATAAAGGAGAACCACTAATATATTTACCAAATACAAACAACAATCACCATAATTAAAAGAAAACCCAAGTTGCAAGAAGAATCTGGACTACTGTGACACGTTACTTAATCTGTTATTAATTAATACGAACATAGATAAACGTTTCAATGAGTACTAATTGAATATAAAAATAAGGTACCGTACGTACCTTCTTCTTCAGGCAAAAGTTGAGCGACAGATCTAAACTCAGTGAAGCAATTCAAAACCACAAATTCAAACAGAAGAAGAGCCAAGATTTTCTTCGAAATCGTTGTTCTAGTAAAAATCGACTCCATCGACTTCGACAAACCTCTCCGTTCGACTCCGACGAAGAAATTACTCGCTAGATACGCTACAGCGGCGTTCTTCCCAACGTCAGTATATGATACAATAATTAACTCAGATTACACGGAGAGATAGCGAGAGAGTAAAATAAGATTACTGTAGAAAAGAACTGAGAAGAAAGCACAAATATGGAAGTTTGATTATGGGGACAGAATGGAAATAGTGGTTTGGAGGCTTGGGGTAAAGGCGGGAAAGAAAGTGTCAAATGAAGTAAGTTTTTAGAGAGAGAGAGAGAGAGAGAGAGGCGGTTTGAGAGAAAAGAGAGAGAGCAGGGGTGGGGGGCTGGAAAGGTTAGTTTGCAAAAGAGGACGATTGAAAGATCAAAATCAAAAAGTAAGAGGGTCGTTAGTAAAGGTCCGTCGGCAGAATATAATAATAATAATAATAATTAACAAGTACCTTGTACGTACTACTACTATTTACATTCCACGTCGCCGGCGTTGCCTTTCGTTTTTGTCCACACGGTTTTTGGTTGCATCCATTGCTGACAAATTTTCAAGTACAATCCCTAATGAGGGGCTGCGTTGAATAAAAATATGAGACTATGCAGCACCATCGTCTAGTCATAAGATAACATCTCATAAAAATTATTCATGCTGAATTCCCAAAAATTAGATCGGTGATTTACCAGTAGTGACTTGGTGCGATTGTGATCGAGCAATGATTTTAATAGTTTTTAGGGAGCTCCTATAGGCCTATTTTCTAGATTCGACTTGTTATCGTCACGTGCAAATAGGGTTTCTATATCCATCGCCTTCTCCCTCCCTTTTTTTGATAAGCAAAAAAATTGAGGAGGTATCAAATATTTGGTATCTAAAGAGCAACTTCAACCGAATTTTCACATTTCAATTGGACAATTTCAACGTTTTTTTTTTAATATTTTCTCCTCCTCTAATAGCTACGTTAAATATTGATTGGGCAAAATAGTGGTATGCTGCCAAATTTGACGTATCTCATCTCTCATGCCAAATTCAATATTTATTGAGGAATAATGTTATTTGAACCTAAAATTTTGATCTAATGTGTTGACATAATTATGTGATTTTATTAGAACCATGGGATCAACACCAAATTCTAATGTTTGATGGGTCTTACAGTCAATCCAAAGATCATAGTGAATTAGGTCTCAATAACATTACACTTTATTGAATAAGTATTCTCGAAAGTTATTTTGATATAACAACATTTGACATATCAGTTGAAGTGTAAAACGAAGATGTTAAATGATATATGTCAAATTGTCACATAAGCCTTCAAATTCAAATTTGACATGTACTATTTGATGTGCTCTAATGCTTTCATTAACCTAAACATAAAATTGGTATGAAATTATTAAATATAGATCTAATGTTACTGAATTTAGATTATATTAAAACTCGTATATTAAATAGGTTAGCTCCAACCTATATGTACATAATATCAACCGAATGCATATGACTTTACGCGACACAAACACAAATAGAGTACAAATTCGACTGGAATGGTTATAAATAATCTAAACATCTTAAAGTTGGACTATTTTCTGGTTATCTCGGGCTCATTCAAATTACGAAATGAATTGTAGTTAATAATAGTTTTCTATAACTCGTTTCTTATACTAGTTGAAACAATGTTCAGCTTGCGTTGGTATCGTACCGTTATTATAAATTTTGATTTGTTTTTTAATAATTTTTAAGATCATTTTATAATTTTTGTGATAACTTGCGATTGATTGTAAGGTATTACAAAAATTTTACCTTGAATAAAAAAAATTGAAATTCAAACCTTAAAAGCTATAACTTGAACTAATTTTTTTTATTAGAAAACAAATTACAAAAATCTTATCAAAATTCACAAAAAATTATAAAATTTAGAAACACCATAGTTTTGTTCGACAATCAAAGGTTTTAGCTGCACAAATAGTCAAATACTCAGATACTCTCACATCAGGATTCTTGTTATATGACTTTAAGATATGTCTACGATACCAAAAATCTTTTGGGAGAATTATACTTTAACACTTTGAAGTTTGTTATTTAATTATTTTTTTTATATATTTAAAATATTATACACAAATTTATTGATATTTATATGCGCATAATACTTAGACCCCAAATTTAAAATATTATACTTATATAAAAAATACTCTAATTAAATATAGAATATCAAATATTTTAAATTTTATACCCAAAATTATGTTATGTTATGACATTTATTGAAATAAAATCAAATATAAAAATATATTTTTTAAAAAAAAATCATAATTAGTATACGATTATACTATCTATTAGAATAAAATTAAATAATCAAGGAAGGGGTCAAACTATAATGAACATAATATCTTCCAGTTTAATTAAGGTAATTTGGTCATTTAAACTACAAAAAATTCAATTCTAATAGATAGTATAAATGTATACTAATTATGATTTTTAAGAAAAAAATGTATTTTTATTTTTAATTTTATTTCAATAAATGATATGATAGAACATAAATTTTAGTTGTAAAATTCATGTCTATTATGAATGGTTGAGATAATTTGTTTGATATTTTTAGTTTTATTTCAATAGATAGTATAATTGTATGTTAATTATAATTTTTTTAAGAAAAAATTAGATATTTATTTTTGATTTTATTTTAATAAATGATACAATAGAATATAAATTTTGGTTGTAAAATTTAAAATATTTGATATTTTATCTTTAATTGAAATATTTTTTGTCTAAGTATAATATTTTAAACTTAAGAGGTCTAACTATTACACAACTACAAATTTTAGAGGGTCTAATTGTGACACGTGTACAAATCTCAGGGGGTCTATATATAATATTTCAAATATCAAGAGTTTGAGTAATGAAATGACAAATCTCAAAGAGTCCGGGTGTAATTCTTTTAAGTCTTTTTTAGTACAATATCCTAAAATATAATTTTTAAAGATTAATTATTCAAATATTTTTAGAATTGATCATAATATTGTTTTACTTAAATTTGATCTGAAAAAAATTATAACTTAACCCATACAAATTTTTTTTTTTTATATGATAGCTATTTGTTTGCAGTGGTGATTGGACGTATTAATCATGTCGGGTGAGGCGAGTTCGTATTAAAATATATTTTATTCATACTTAATTCATGTATTAGTTTATATCTAAGAAATCTTATTATATAAAATTTGTATTATATATAAATCATATATAAATAAATTGTGTCGTCTCTATATTGTTATGAATTGCACTTTGTCTCTATGTCGAATTTTTTTTTTGATCAAGGTCTCTATCTCGACCTTGATCAAAATTTGATGGACGTATCAAATTTCATCTATATCTCGTTTGGGACAACGTGGTGGCCGGTGGGTTATGGATTAAGACATTTGGACAAAACTTGTCCCAAAATATCTTAAAGTTGAACGAATGCATGTGGGTATGGGGTCTCAACCTCATTCCATATTAGTACAAACAGTAAATCTCATTCTTTTTTTTTTTTTGAATGTGGGACCATCTCTATTTATAATAATTGGCAAATTATACCATTAGTTTCAATTCAACCATGCATTAAACTAAATTTTGCATGAATTGAAACTTCCTATGATCCCCCTTTCCATTAAATGTTAAATTGTGCAATGCAAGTCATGCATTGCTAATATTATAAATTTCCATACATTATGTTATTGGGTACCATATTCTTCCTTTTATTATTTTCCAAACTAATTGATTCGACAGCACGTTATTTTTCTGGCTTAATTAGCTAAATCAAGTATTTTAACAACTATAAAAAAATTATTTTTTATGAATTTAAGTATTTTTGTTCAATGTTAAGTTCAAATCTCCATAATTATAATAATTTAATTGGATTAAATCTATTTTTTATTACTTAAAATACGTAATAAAATCTTAATTTTGACCCCAAAATAATGGAATCTGATGGTGTAATTCTATGTGAATGAGCAGAATGAATAAATGTGGAGGTACCAATAGATCAGAACTACACGACTCGTGAATAATAGAATATATTTCCTTGGGGGAGTGGGATGAGTTGCACAATGGACTTAGAGTGGTTCACCGGTTCGAGAGCTCGGCTAATCTACTCTTAAATTGAGTCTTTTGCTCCGAGAACTTGTATTAATCAAGAACGTGTTTTACAGAGGATTCTGGATATAATTAGAGGGTTTTTCCCGCCTCAATGGAGGCACTGTTCAGTATTTATAATGTTATTCCTATCTCTAAGGGATTTACAACGAGATCTTTGCTTCTTCTCCTCAAGATCTCCCTTAATTCAATGAAAAGATCTTGGTTAGTTGAGAGTTTTTTTTGCCTTGATTACAACTTTTCATTATTTTAGGGATATCTGTTACCAACCAGCTGTGTCTTTATTGATTTCTTTTTGTTTCACCAGGAGAGAGCTAGAGATCTGAACCTTTGAACTCTAAATATTTTGTCTGACTTCCTTTCCCGAACTCTTGTTTAGTTAAAAATCTTTTGAAGTATCATCATAATCTTTTACAAATAATTGTCTGATACTCAAAGATAATATTTCCTAGATAATGGAAGTATCGTACCAATTTTCAGTAACGTGGACAAATCCTTTTAAGAAACATGTTTTTGACAGACATCAAATCATAGTCAAAACATTCAGCTTTAATTAATGCATTGCTGACCATTGAAAATTCCAATGATTAATTAAAAAGCATATCCTTTGCAAAAGCAAGTCGGTCTAAAGTGAGTACCGACTATTCAAAACCTTCGATTTTTTTTCTTATGGGCTTAATGTTGACAACTTTGCTTAGGTTCACGTCAATTCATCCACATGGAAAATAGTATGGGACAATAATGCAGGGACTCTCTTTCATGTGTTCAATCATATGACCAAGAAATCGGGTATTACATTTTTTTTTCAATCTAATAAATACATTTAACGTATTATGTTGAATATATATCCGTTTTGTTATTAATAGATTAATTATTATTTTTAATCAATTATTACAAATCATCAAAATTAAAAGCAGTGATATTAGATCAATTTTGGCGATACATAACCCCAACTCTCTCTCTCTACATGTTATAAATTTCTATATAATGGATGAACTTAATTTGAAACTCAACATTTAGGGGTAATTTAGTAGTTGAGTCTGATATTTGATAACCACTATTGTTCTTTAGGAACATGTATTAAGTCAACTAAAGTCACGGTGATTACCGTTCAATTTGAAAGAATAGTTGACACAAGTCGGTGTAAAAAAAAAAAAATTAGACTTGATTTGAATGCCACCGAATGTTTTAGACTTTTGAGTGGGTTAAGCATTCGTCACAGGCCCACCTGGCCAAAAGGTTGATTTGGTTTTTTTTTTTGGTGAAAATTGAGGGCAAGTTTTCTTAAATGAACTTATAATTACTTGAGTCTTGGAAATAAATTTATCTGAGGGTAAGTCTATGTTTAAACTTATATGTATGTACTTAAGTCTACTTATTTTTTAATCTCAAAATTATCCCTACCAGTGTTAGTTTTATCTAGTTATGGGAAGTCATATAAGTTAAATTATTGAGGTATATATGAAAACCCTTGATTTTTTTTTTAGACAATAAAACCCTTGATTGAGTTATATATAGAAACTGTTTATTTAATATTATGATAATTAACGGAAGTTTTATATGAAAATTATATATTCTGATAGTTATATATAAGAAACTTAATGTATAAATAAATTGTTGGTCTATTAAGTCAAAATCAGGTCATAAAATTTTTTTAACAACAATAATGCATAATATAGGGAGGCTGAACAATGTGAACACAGTTCAGTATCATGAATGTTAATATATAATAACATTAATGTTATTATATGATTGAAGTTACAATTCGAATCGTATTAGTAGTACAGTTGTGTTACTATACTGCCACTAATGTTACTATAGTGAATTTTAACATACATTTACAAATTTTGAGGCGTATATTATGTAACATACACTTTAATATTCACAATAATATCAAAATTTTGTGTTCAGTAACATATCTAATTTTATAAAATACAAAACAATAATATTTTTTTACAGTAACATCAACTTTTGAATGATTTTAGTGAAAATAAGATCCACAAATTGAAAATTTACAAAATGACTAGTAGTAACACACAATCCACAGTTGAATTATGATACTCAACACCAATTGTAAACATCAATATATCGAAATTCTGAACTCCATTTTTCGGTTCACGTACAGTAACATAAATTTTTTCTACAGTAACACAACCAAGAAATATTCGATTGTCTTGCGCAACAAAAAAATAAACAAAATCGAAATCTATAACACTTTAATTTAGTACTAATGTTTGAGTTCTCTTGAATCTTTGTTACAAGGTTGATGCCTACTTTTACAAAATTAAATCTCTAATTATTATTACTTGTTTACCATGTTACTATTTATTTAGTGATCATGTTACTATTTTTGTTGAGTATGTTATTATTGTTTTTTTTAAATATTAATATTTTATCGATGGAGTCCAAAGTAAACTGGAATAGTAAATTGAAATTATATTTTATTGAATGTAATGAGCTTGAAATTTGAATATGAACGATTTTTGGTAAGTACATGTTTCTTGTTTTTCGGATAAGGAAACATTGTGATTTGGAAGATTGTAGTCGGATTTGAAGGCGATTATGAAGAACATGTATACATTCTTATAAGGAAGGGTTATAATAGTAAAATTGACAAAAAACAGACTTAAAACCACATAAATTTTCTTGACGGACTTATTTCTAAATAAGTTCATATGGGGGGACTAACCTCCAAATTTTCCTTTCTTTTTTTAGTCGTGGCTGGTTTTTGTCTTTTTTTTGTGGACTTATTTAGTGATAAGTCCTGCAAGAAAACTTGTTTAATATTAAATTCATTTTAATCTCTATTGCTCAAAATATTCTTAGTGTTATGTTTAATTAAAACAAATTTGAAAATTAACAATTCCTAAATTTTAGGAGTTTAACTAATATTAAAATTTTGTCTCATATCTATCTATATTCTTATATCGAATAGGACTATTTATTTCTCTTTTCCATATATATAGATATAGTTACATTAAAAAAAATAGTAGCATTTAAACTCAAAAAATAGTATCATTTAAACACAAAAAAATAATAATGTTCAAAAACAAAAAAATAATAACATTGAGTATTAATATTTGAAAAAATAATAGTAGTAACATGCTCAACAAAAACAGTAACATAAACAATAATATGACTAACGGAAATAGTAATATACTCACAAAAACATTAACACGAACAATAGCATGGTAAAAAAAAACAATAACATGAAACATTCAAAATTAAAAACAATGACATTTAAAAAAAATAATAACATTCAATAAAAAACAAAAAATATTTAAACAAAATAAAAAATAGTAACATTTAAACCATAAACAAATAATCTACTTCAACGAATCTATATGGATTCACCTATAGTAAACACTGCTATCATAATTTAGATATATTTTATTTATTTATTTATTTTCTCTTTCTTTTTTAAAGAAGAAAATAAGAATATCAGTTATTAATGATGTAATCCATCTATTCTCAAATCTCAGATCAACTAATGATCAAGGGCGGAGGGAGAGTATGGCCAGGGTGGGCACGTGGCCCCCCTCAAATTTTTTTTTTTAGTTAAGTATATATATTATATATTTGTATAATATATTATTTGTGTCCACCCAAATTCCAAGATAAAAATATTAGGCCCACATTATTTATCCAAAATAATTAAAAAATTAATGTCATTTAAAATAAAAAAATTGAACTCACTATTATCTACCCCAAACTTATTAAAAAATCAAATATTTGACCTATCATAATTCATCCAAACCTATTAAAAAAATAAAACTTTTACCCCAATATTAAAAACAAAATTTTTGGCCCAACATTAAAAACAAAACTTTTGTTCCACCCACCATTAAAAAATAAAATTTTTGGCCCACTTGACTAAACTTTTGACCCACCCACCATTAAAAAACAAAACTTTTTTGTTATTCTTGAAATGATTTTTTTTTTTTGTATTAATTTCAGCTAAATATTTTTTTATACCAGTTATATTTTGTCCCCTCATAGACATTCATGATTTCGCCCCTGACAATATATATATATATATATTTTGACATTTTTTTATGTTAAATGGATTTTATGTATCACATATAATACAATAAATATAAATATATTATATAGTGTGATTGATTAGAAGAAAAAAAATTAGAGGGTAATTAAAGTGCCCACCCTGATCAGAATTCTTGGCTCCGCCCTTGCTAATGATCCACCAATGTTAAAGACAACACCTAAATAATAAAAATGGGTGGAAACCCACAAATGGTCTTCTAAAATTAACTTGTTATGATATTGAAAAACAATAAATAACATTGTCAGAAAGTAGTTCCAAAATCACACCCCAAGTACAGCTAGAGCTTGTAATACCTTAAGCAAAAGTTGTTGCTGGCTTCTTCCTCGAAGCTGCTTGAGTACCTTCTCTAACGTTGCTCCTCGTGGTTATGACAACAACAAAAGCTATTTGAAAGAGAATAGTAGGAAAAGGAAGGCCTTGCTGGTTTGGAATTCAAAACTGTGATTGAATGAGAGTGGTAGGAAAATGAAGGCCTTGCTGGATTGCATATTATAAACTCTTTTCTGTTTTCGGAAATAGTTTTTGGGTGAAAAATTGTTTAACCAGTTATTTTTTATTTTTGTCTTTTAAAAACTGAGAACAAAAATTGGATAAATTTAGAGAACAAGTTAAAATTATTTTTTTGTGTTTTTGGAAACAACATTTTCATAATTTATACCACCACCACACTTTCATCACCACCACCCTTCCACCAACACCACCACACTTCACCACTTCTAACACCACCACACTTCCACCACACTACCACCACCACCACATTACGACTTCCACCACACCCCCACCACCACACTTTTACTACTATAACAATTTTGTTTTCATTGTTTTTTGAATTACTGCCTAAACAAATTTTACTGTTTTATATTTCACATAAATGTTTTTGGAATAATATAACAAAACAAATTTTGCGACATAAAAAGCACCAAAAATAGTTTTTTAAAACTCTTCCAAAAAATAATTTTTGAATACTGTTTTCTGAGACACAAATCAAACAGGGCCGAATATATTATTTTCTTTTATTTTTTTTGGGTGAGAAGTTTCGGAAATACAGTAAGATAACTAACACTTCATTATTTTTCATTAATTGACATAGGTGTAAAAACCAAATCTACAATTAGTTACACCATACATTTTTTCAAACTCAGATCTCGTCCAATATATTTTTTCTGTAATTTTCTTCTTAGCGAATTATACACCATTAATGAATGAGGGGTTCACTTATATACAATGAATTCCACATAAATGCATGATAGATGATCTGTGAAGAAAAAATTAAAAAAAAAAATATATTATAGGGGATCTTAATCCGCTCATATCTAATATCATCACCTAATTCCTTAGTGTCTTATTTTCAGCTCCTAGATATTTGCAGGCCCGGCCCAAACTAAAGGCCAGTTAAACAATTGTTTAGTGCTCCTAAAATAAAAAGAGGGCCCCCAATAATAATAATGTAATTTAATATACTTTAATTCGGCCCAATTTTACAAAAAATCTTAGAAAGCCCAAACTATAAAAAAGTCTAACTCATCTCCCTCTTCTTCTTTTATCAACGGTCAAATATTAAAAAAAAAAAAAGTAAAAACTACTCTTCCACAATTGAAGCCTAACTATTTCCCTCCTCTTCTCCAACTACGTCCATTATAAAACATACACCACATCTCTGTCAGTCATTACACACTCTCTCTCTCTCTCTAAAAAAAATCACATTATCACTCTCTCTCTCATTAATGTTCCGTTTGGTAAGATTAATAAAAAATAAAAAATATAGAAAGTAGGAAGAATACACTTTTTATCCTTCAAAGAAAGAAAGTAGGAATAATATACTTTCCTTATTTTGTATTTGGTTGGATGAATGAAAAATAAAAATGACCTTTTTTTGTTGGCTAAGATTAGGGGTGACAATCGAGTTGTATCGTGTCAGATTCGTGTTGAGTAATTACGAATTTGTGTCGAACATTAGTCACACCTAACTCAACTCATTTAACTGATTGTGTCGTGTTAAGTTACAAGTTGACATGTTTATTTTCGTGTCGTGTTCGTGTTCGAGTTAATCAAGTTCGTGTTATAAAATTCGTGTCGAGTTCGAATCGTTTTATCGTGTTAATTAAAAACTTTCACCCCTAATTAAGATGGGAAAAATACTTTTTAAATTTTTAATTTTTTTTAAATATATATATATATATCTACAC
>CM042197.1:4887633-4907668 GCA_023539305.1 Ilex asprella
ACAGTGTTACTGCAGCTCCCTTCTTGGAAATCGATTAACTGGTTCAATCCCAAAGGAGTTTGGAAACATAAGCACACTTAGAACTGTGTAAAACTCTGACTTATCTTTTTCGTTCCCATTTAATTTTGTGAATAGCACAGATGTTTTCTTGCTAATATTGGAATATTGATTTTGGATGTCCATAGAAGCCTTGAATTCAATCAGTTGAGTGGAGCTATTCCTCCAGAGCTTGGGAATCTTAATCGCCTGGAGAACTTGTAAGACCCTTCTACCTGTAAAATGAGTCAATAGTTTCGATTTTGTATATTCACACAACGATTTTATTGCATGTGTAATTTATTTTAGTTGAGATGTTCTTCAAACATTTTTTTTTTGTGATGATTGTCAATTGATCAATGGGTTAATTTTGATCAATTTCTTGTTGAAGACATCTAACTTCAAACAATTTTTCTGGGGAGTTGCCCGGAGCACTTGCAAAGTTGACCGCAATGACGCACTTGTAAGTGCCATAAGTTTCTTTCATCTTTCTTTGGGGGTTCTAATTCCTATGATTCAGTTCTCAATTATGAATTCAATTACTCATGATTACCACAAATGCAGTCGGATTGGTGATAACCGCTTCACGGGAAAGATACCCAGTTTCATTGAGAATTGGACAAATCTTGAAATATTGTGAGGTTTTGACCTTCATTTGATATTTCAGTTATCCTTCAATTTCGTAAGTTCTGTATTATACTGAACTCAAAACTTTGTAATGGTAGAGTGATTCAAGCAAGCGGCCTGGATGGGCCATTTCCTCCTGGCATTGCTCTTTTGACAAAAATGACTGACTTGTGAGTAAAAACTTCTAAGCTTATTGCTTGTATCCATTTGCTATGACTGAATAGTGGTTTATGTTTGTTAAAATATACAGGAGAATCAGTGACTTAAGTAGAACTGAATCAAACTTTCCACCCCTTAGTAATATGACCAATCTCAAGACACTGTGAGTTGAATGCTTTAACATTGCTCTATCGGTTGAGAAATATTATTGCCTTTTTGGTGACTCATGTAAACTCGATTATCCAGGATACTGAGGAGTTGCAACATTGTGGGACAGTTACCTCCTTATCTTGCTACACTACCAAATTTGACAGAAGTTTTGTGAGTAGATTTAGCCTGCTGTATTATGTTATTGCGATTAATCAGAATTGGACCATAATGAAATTTTATACTGGTACCATAATATCAGATTGGGGAGGAAAAGTCGAAATGTATACATTTGTCCCATAGACTATGGGATGGTGATATTTTACATACCATTATTTTCAAACACATAATGTGAAAAGAAGTCATGGCTCCAAGTTGAAATATGCCCATCAGCCTACAGTTTTATTTGCCCCACTTTTTTTCCTTTGGGCTGTTCATTAGTGGGAGCACCATTGGTGCTTGCAAGCACCTCTTGTATGAGACCTTGCTTGCCCCTGGAAGTTCATAGTTTTGTGTTGTAAAAAACTAATCAATTTGCTGCTAAAAAGATAGAGTATTGAAACTGTAGTTTAAATATCTGGAAATTGGTGAGGCATCAACTTCACGTGTTTGTTTGTAAGTGTGCGCATGCATCTTTCCATGATTGATGACAATTCATGTTGAACCATACTAGGACATTTAGTTTCATAAGCAATTGAATTATGTGCGTATTAAATATTTATTGAAAGACAATTACACCGCTCCATTTGCACATACAATCCCAGGCAACAGATGAGTTGTGAACGTCCAAAGGTGACCACAAATAGAACTTAGCATGAAGAACTGGGAACTAATAGAACTTCAAAATCACTCTTATATTTGACTTTGACATTTATGTGATGCTGATACTCAGGTTTCAAATTTTCCGAATTTAGATGAAATGGTATGGTAACAAAGAGGATTTTTTTGCAATAGTGATCTTATTACATATTCATTTGTGTTTATCTTGCAGAGACCTCAGCTTTAACAAACTAAGTGGACAAATTCCGGGCAACTTTGTGGGTCTATCAAAAACAAAGAATCTGTAAGGATGTTGACTCTAAATTGTTGATTTTGTTATGCCAGGCCCTGAATGCTAACTTTCACTGGGCTGGTGGTACTTTTTAAGAACATCCAACTGGGTAAATAGCCATGATCCAACGGTTGAATGCAAACAATTAACTATAACGAACACGATCAACAGACAGTTCTACAGTGATCGACTTGAACCCAAAGGATGCCTTCTATGTCTCAAGCAGGACAATCCCTTGAACATAACTTAAAGTCTTCTTCTATTCGATTAAGGGTTAATTGCACTAGAGATCCCCAAAGTATAGAGTTTTTCTTATTTTAGTCTACAATATTTTAATTGTATCATTTTGGTGTCTGAAGTATTGAATATGTTTCTATGTGATCTCTCAAATAGAGAACATCTAAATTGCTAACAGTTTTTTTATCATAAACTTATCACGTGATACCTAAATATGAACCAAAAATAATTTGGGTAGCTCTTGACCAAAATTTGGGTAACTCTTAACAAAAATGTGTAATATGAGTAGTTCTTGACCAAAATTTGGATAACTCATGGCCAAAACTGTGTAATTTGAGATAGCTCTTTGACCAAAATTTGAGAAAAAATTTAGGCAAGGGTTATCCAAATTATTTTTTTGTCCATATTTAGGTATTACGTGACAAGTTTATAATAAAAAATCGTTAGTAATTTGGACGTTGTCTGCTTAAGGGACCACATAGAAACATATTTAATACCTCAAAGACTAAAATGATGCAATAAAAATATGAAAGACTAAAATGAGACAAACTTCATACTTTAGGGACCTCCGGTGTAATTAATTCTTCTATTAACTTCAATGAGGATTGAGGACCTAAAACAAACAAAAAATGGGAAGTAGGCACCTTGAAGGTCTCCCATATAGATGACCTACTCACTTCTATTAGAGAGGTGTAAAACATTTTTTTTTCCCTTGCTAAGCCCTGGGCAAGGTGATTGGGGGAACCAACTCTTTTTTCCTTTTGGATAACTGGCCGGGGAGACTAACTTAATGCCTGTATGAGAAATACAATTTACATGTAAAATTAATGTTTTCCTCAACAAAATATATGGGAATCAGTTCATCTAAGTTTTGTGAAGGAGGAACACGTCCTTTCTTTGGATGTACTATTGATTGCTTTGGGTCAAAAATAGGGGATTTCCATTTCAAATATTTATTGGACTTGAATTCTTTCTGTTTTTATCCTTTTTTTTTTTTTCTGAGCAGCCTTGGATTTGAGTTTAATGTCTATATATCTCTCGAAGTTGCATATGGAAACTCTACATTGCTACTTTAGAGCTAAAATTATTGAATCATACTAATTCTTGATATCAATTTTGTGCAGTTATTTAACTGGAAACTTGCTATCTGGACCTGTGCCTGATTGGATGCTGACTGGAAAAAGGAACGTGTAAGTTTCTCTTCCATTATGCAAAAGCATAATTAGTGTCAACAGAAAATGCACTGTAATGTTGGTTGGTCATATCCCTCAATTGGCGAATCATATATCTTTGTCATCACTGAAAAAATAGACATATTTAATTGTACCCACCTTATTATTGTGTTATTGTGAGATCAATTAAGATAGACTGCTACTTAAATAATAAATAATAATTAATTTTTAAATAATATTATTGAAACTAATACATTATGATATTAAATCTAATAATAAGTCCCTACATTTAACAACGTCTATTATCCATCCAATGGTCACAAACTATTGAGTTCTTACTAATTAAATTTTGAATTTTTTTTGGTCAACATATAAAATTAAATTTCGAATTAGATGCAATTACTATTATTCTTAAATTTTTAGGCACAGACATGTCCGAATAATTTTTAGACATATCGTGGTTATTTTTCTAAATTATAGGATTATTTTTTTATTGTATAGAAATGAACGCCATCATATAATAAATTATGGGGTAATAAATGAAAGACTGTTATTATCATTTTGTATATAGGAAAAAAGTATTTATTGACATCATTGATTTGTAATTCTTTTAAATAATAAACAATAATCAGATTCAATTGTAAGATGATAATAATTAGTCTCATGCGAAGTTTTAATTAATTTACTTTTATTTTTTGTTTGTTCATTCCATGCAAATCGTTTTTTAACCTTTTATGTTTAATGAATTTTTATGCATAATTATAGTAAATATGAATTTAAGAACTTTTGTGGTCAATTGAAAAAAAAATGAAAAATGTTATTTAAATCTAATTCGATGACACTATTCAATGCACCCCTTTGATTGAAAGTAGACTTCATCTAACATTGAAATTTACAGCTAAAATAACAGTTACATTGAATTAAGTCTATAACATTGATAAAAAAAATTAAAATTTATTAATGTGCCCACCCACCCTAAAATATTTTTCTAGCTCCGCCCCTGATTGTCATTAGTGCCTTTAGGTTGGTTCTGGCTTTGTTGAATACATAATTCACCAGATGACTCTCAAACTCCATGCCCCCTCCAAAAAAAAAAAAGTTATAAAATAACTTTCTGCAACTTCTAACAGGTAAGTTTCTCATAAGTAGATTGCTAAACACTTTCTAAAAAAAAAAAAAGGGGTAAGTTTCTCATACTTCTATATATGTAAGTTTTTTCACCAGATTTACTTTCGGCTTGCTTCCCCGAGTAACTAAATAAATTATGGTTACCCAATGTTCGAATGGGTTTCATACCAAACCATCTGCTATACTTTGGTCTGTATCCTTATTGTTGACACACAGTCATGTCCATTCAGTATCTCCAAGCGAACAACCATACGGGGATTATTATCTAATAATCATCTAATACAATCAAGACATGTCATAAGGAGTTGCCCACAATAAATTTACTGTTTAGCCAATCTTATGGTATTACCTATTTTGGATATTGAGTATTGCAAGTTTGTGGAAATCAGCAGGACTCGGTGCAGCAGAAAATTTCTACAAAGTTTCAAATCTGGAATTTGATGGTCTGACATAATGTCACACCCCCACCCTGGATCACATAGGGTGGGTGGCGGACCGGTCACCAAGACCTTAACCAACCAACCAACCAACCATATGCATAATAAATACAAAATACAGCTGAAGACAAATAATAAAGTGATCCAATCCATCAACCTAATGAATATCAAAGAAATAAACTATATATCACCAATATCATTACTAAACTCATGTAAAACAATAATCAAACCATAAGGTTCACTACTCTAAACATAAACAACATTGTTCCCAAAATAATTAAATATTTGTCTCAAAACTATAAATGACACTTATTCCTGAAAACCTACAGTAAAATAAATCTTCAAGTCCTATAATCTTTTGTTTAATGGTAGACTTACTCTTTACCGTGATTCTCACCTGAAAAATGTTAAATGTTTGTATGAGCACAATAACCTGTGAATAGCAACCACCTCTAATTTGGTGTGAAAATAAATCTTCCAGTTTATATACCGAAAATAAACTTTGATACATACATAAGTATAACAAATTGTACTCCAACCCCTCTCACATAATCATTTAAACAAAATGATCTCATGATAAAAAATAACTTTATAAATGAAAATACATTTATAACTCAAAACACCCACTCATTTTCACAAATAATGTTATAAATGAAAACACATTTATAACCCAAAACACTCACACACACATTCAAACTCAAATACATTTGTCAAATTATGTTTGTTATCACTAACCTGATAAATGACTCCGTCTTTTGTTACCACTAGTCTGGTAACTGACCCCGTCTCTTGTCATCACTAGCTTGATGAGTGGCCCCTGTGTGCACATCCCTATACCGATCACACCGGTAAACAATCTCGTTACCATTTAGACCTAGTAACCTAGTCTCCATCTCATAAAACATGACTTTCATGTACACTAAAACTGCCGTTTTAGTCCTAACGCACACAAAATTTATCTTTTATCACCAAAATAATAATATAAAATCATCCCACAAGTTTTTTAAAATTTACATATATAACAGTTCACAATTGCAAAACATTTAATTGCAACCCCAATATCAACACATATATCATATATATGAAAAATCTACACGCACGCACCTGCACATTTAATATAGAAAATCCTTTCAAAAGAAGTAGTAAACTACTCATCTTAATTCCCAAAATCCAATTCAAAGTCGTTCTTCTCAACCTCAATGCAATCACCACCTAATCCAAAAATATATATAACGAACAATCTCTATTCCTAACTTCGTTATTTCGCGATTTTATATTTAATTTGCGTACTTCCTGCCCATTGATATATACTTTATATATACTTTACATAGAAATAATATTTTTAAAGTGAGCAAATAGGGTATGGAAGTAATCTGGGCAGTTTATAAAAAGTTCCTAAAGTTCTGGGGTCAAATCATAATTTTTGAAACTTTTGAAGTCAAAGTGTAATTTATTTGAAAAACGAATTTTCTATTTTCGAGGCTTCCATAAATTTTTCAGAATTTTATTCTTCCAAATAACAAAGTAAAGCGGTAGCTAAAATTAAGTTTAGAAGAATAAAGAAGTCAAAATAAAGCTCTTTAAAACTAAAAGGGAGATTTTCATAATTTCAGAGTTCCTATCTTTTTCAACCTACGTGAAGTATCCTGCAACTTTAACCACTTAACCACCTTTCTTTTCCTTTTTCAACTTATTAAACTCAATCAAATTTCAAATAACTATATACTCAAATTCAACTTAATATCTTCAAAAATTATTTGTGAAATAAGTAAAGCATCCACATACCTTCAATGGATCTAACTCTCCCTTTTTCTTTTTCTTTTTCTTTTTCTTTTTTCCCTTCTTTCTCTCTCTCTCTCCTTCTCTCTCTAATTTTTTTTTCTTTGTTTGCTGCCCCTTCCTTTGGTCTTCTAAAATTTTATCTATCCAACAATACTATCATATTTAAACTAATGATACACAAAATGGGCTTATGTGCAGTCAACAATCGAGTGTGCAATATAGTGTAATTAATAGACAATTAATAAAATAATTAATGACAAAAAAGTAAATATCAGGCCAACATGCAGATATATAGTGGTTTGGTCCGAGTGACCTACTCCACTCCGAAAGCGACAATGAAGGCCGAAGAGCCTTTATTAATGAATAAGGTAAGGGATAGAGAACTCCGAGAGAGGTGTGCTCCGAGAGAGGTACAATAACTAGGAGAGAGAAAAACTATGTGAGGGGTGTGTAGAGAGGTGTTGAGATGCCCTCTCAACGGAAAGAGCTTACAATTTATAGGCATGAAACTCTTAGGTGAGGCGGTGACGTGAGGGTAAATGCACTAGTTTCTCGGGGGACAGCTACAAAAAGTAAGTATAATTAAGATAATCTTAATCTTCAACAGTGGGTATCCTAATGATTATTCCCCATGTGCTCTAATCTTTGTGGACTCCTTTAGACTTTGGACTGGGCCTAACTCACGAGTTGGGCTTGACTTGCCTTGTAGTTGTTTTGGGCTCACCTCAATTGGGCTTGACTAGTTGGATTTGGGCTCATCATTTGCCCCTATGCCCCAAGCCCTTGTGATGACATGAGATTGAGGGCATGAATGAGCCCCTTCATTGAGAAAGATAAAAGGTTTCTTGTTCTTCACGGTAGTAACTTCTTCAACTCTCCATTTATGTCTGCAAAAATTCGAACCCCATCTTGTATCAATATTACAATATCGATCGTTTTTTGTGCTTGACCTCTGTTGAATTTAAAAACCTTCTCTCACCTAGGCTTCATTCTTTTTGGACTTTACAGATTTTCGTAAAACATCTCTCCTCAAAGCCAAGGAAATCCATGGGGAACCTCAAGGATAATGCCACAAAACTCGTCCATCCTAGGCAATTGGAGAGCCGATCGGCGGCATAGAATGAGCCATCGCAAATGTAGTCAGAAAAGGCAGCAAGGGCGACGTCCCCTGGTGCTGATGACGATGTCGTGAATGGCCAGACCCATAGCGTGGGATATGGAGGAGTGGTGAGCGACATCGCTGTCAGAGTGGAGAGCGTCGCCATTGCATCCTTATTATTTGGACCTGGTTGTGATTGCCATGGATTTGAAAAAGAATAGCAATGTAGTAGAAAACTCAGTCGTTTTCCACAGACGACACCAAACTGATGATGTAGAAAATGGGCTTATGCGTGGTCAATAGTCAAGTGTGCAATATAGTGTAATTAATAGACAATTAATAAAACAATCAATGACAAAAAAGTAAAATATCAGATCAATATGCAAATATATATTGGTTCGGTCCGGGTGACCTACTCTACTCCGAAAGTGACAATGATGGCCGGAGAGCCTTTATTAATGAATAATGTAAGGGAGAGAAAACTTCGGGCGAGGTACAATAACTAGGATAGAGAAAAACTATGTGAAGGGTGTGTAGAGAGGTGTTGAGATGCCCCTCTCAATGGAGAGAGCTTATAATTTATAGGCATGAAGCCCTTAGGTGAGGCGGTGACGTGAGGGTAAAGGCACTAGTTTCTTAGAGGGATATTTATAACAGGTAAGTACAATTAAGATAGCATTGATTTTCGAGAGTGGGTATCTCGATGATTACTCCCCACGTGCTCTAATTTTCGTAGACTCCTTTAGACTTTGGATTGGGCCGAACTCACGAGTTGGGCTTGACCTGTCTTGTAGCTATTTTGGGCTCACCTCATTAATTGGGTCTAACTTAGTTGGATTTGGGCTCATCACAAACCACACGTAGAATAGTCCTAATTTGTCTCTCTGGGGTAAGACTTTTATTAGAGATATATTAGTCGTCTTTAATTATTTTTTATCTTTATATATAATAACTCTTAGGTAGCCAATGCACCAAAATAAAATAATATATATTGTATGGGTTATTACACATGATACCTAAGCAAAAAACCCAGTGATTCGGGGTTGTTCGTAGGAACAAACAATTCTCTTGCAAGTCAACCTTCAATATTTTCATGGACGCAACAATAATTGCAAGTTGGGTCTTCTAGTCATGGAGAGAAAGAAGTTCTCGCTGTAATATGTGCAAATCATTTCACTTGAGCATCCCAAGCTGTCTGAAGGGAATTTATCTACGTTGTACTGCATTCCTACGAATTTGACTTAAATGCACCTAAGCTTGGAATCTCATTATCTGATCTTGCATTTATATCCAGCATTGTGCACTGAGAAAAGAATGAAATATAAAGAAATGGCAGTTCTCTTTCACCTCCAACTCTTCAATTTTGTGCAGGAAACATTTGCAAGTTGAGGAGGACCTATAGTGGAGAGTGAAAAGTCATCATGTCATTTATTTTGCATAATTATTTAGATCATAGAGATAATTGGCCGATATAAATGTTAGGATTCATGAAGGTCCTATACCCTTCTAGAATAGAATTGTCATGCTAACTTGTGGAGACCAATTTGAATCGAAGCAGCACAAGATGTCGAAGAACTCAAAGTTTTTATGGAATATGTTTGACATATAACTCCTAGTACCCTAGCCTTCAAACTTGATATTTTACAATTGATCATTCAACCAAGTGCAGCCCCAATGAAAAGGTATGAAAAGAATGAGAAATCTTCATGCAAGCACTAAAGTAAAAAACAGTTTGAAATTCTAGCCAATCGGTGTGGGGTGAAAAAAAGTGGATTTCACCCAAATGTCAGAAGGCGTAAATAGATCACCTTTTCTTAGCTTAAAGTGGCATTTGTAGATCATATCTTGAAGAGTGATATTGCCAGTGCAAAATGAACAATCAATCTACTGGTTACGAAGTTACAATAAATATTATTCCATAATTTAATCTTTCGAATAGGATACACTCACATGGAGGAAAGAAGGGTAGAGATTTGAGAGCAGTATAAGTTATCTATTTTTTTTTAAACTAGTCATTTAGCAGCACATGAATCATAATTGTTATGCTCGTGCTACTGAATCACAACGTGAATTTTCTGTGCAGTGACCTTTCATTCAACCGTTTTAGCTGTCAACAAGGAAATGTGTAAGATTATTTGGATTGTCCTCACAGTTTCTATTTCCATTACTAATTGTTATGTTATTAACTTATTATATTACCACCTGAACTTCACACTTTTTATTATTCTATGTAGGAACTTGTATGGAAACTCGCCAAGTCTCAATGCAACGTAAGATTCTAAACCTGTACAAGACTTCAATTATAGTATTTGGGGTGAACTGCATTGTACATCCTTGCTGTTTGGGTCCAAACACACCTCACCCTTGTGATCAGAAATCTACATTTTACCCCTCCCCAAAATCTTGGATTGAAGTGCGACAACTAACTTGAGTGATGATTTACTATAAAAAGATGATAATACGCTTGAATTTCCTTTAATTGTTTTTCATATTTTTCTCCCTAAAACCAATTTACTAATTGGAAAATATAGGTACAGTACAAGTGGAGACGAGAGAGAAAGAGAAAGGTCTATTTTTTTAATAAAAAAAAAAGATATAACGCATATAAGGAGATAACACTCATTGTAGCATGTTATTTTACTGAAAAGTTTGACTCCCAATTTCAACTGAAATTTAAGGAATGACACTCCATTCCGTAGTCCTAAATGGGGCAAAGTGTAGGTTTGAAAATTATATGGAGATAAGGTGCTTGGGGCCAAAACCAAGATAGTTATTGTTACCAGCAGAATCCTTTTGAATATATTGCTTTGTTGTGTAACCCAAATTCCAAACATGATATGATGATAACTTCTTCGGTATTTTGAATTGTTTTGCCAGTGGAATTGTTTCTTGCTTGACAAGTTCCAACTGTCGACGATGTAAGTTACACATAAACTTCTCTTCTACTTTTTCCCCTTAGTTTTGCACATTTGCTCAAGAAACTCGCATTAAGACAATCTGTTTTTATGATAAATTCAATAAAATATGACATTATTATTATGAAAATGTTGAAGATGATTACCATGGAAACTGGAAACCTAAATGGGGGCATGTATATATTGTACTTTGACTTTTTGGGTAGAGGGAGGACATTATAATTAAGTACTCAATAAATTCCTTTGTTATCTCCTTTTTTTTTTTGTTTTTTTCCTTATCTATGCATTTTTCTTTTCTTAAATGTGAGTAATCTTTCTTACTCAATTGTCTCAGATCTGTCCAATCTGCATATAAACTGTGGTGGAAGTGAAGTTTCTGATGGTGGGAACACATATGAGGGTGATACAGATTCAGGTGGACCTTCAACTTCAAGTTTTCGCCCAGGAAATAATTGGGGGTTTAGCAGCACTGGTCAGTTCTTGGATGACAACAAACCCGAAGACTTATATATTTATCAGAACTCCTCAAGTATCTCTGCAAACACATCCAAGTTGTACATGGATGCACGACTCTCTCCTCTTTCTCTGACTTATTATGCGATCTGTCTGCTGAATGGGAACTACAATGTGTCCCTTCACTTTGCTGAGATCATGTTTACAGATGACCGCACTTATAGCAGCCTCGGGAGGCGCATATTTGATATATATATTCAGGTACTTGTTCGCATTTTTTGGGCAAGGCTATAAATGGAAAAATTTTTAAAAGAAAGGATAATGCTATTCATATTAATAGTAAGTACAAGGAAAACCAAATGGGCTAGGGTTAGTTCACAGGATTACAAAGTGGCCCCCTGTTTGGCACGAATGTCAATCAACTGTACGCATGGTATGGTTAAACCTTGCAATCTAATGGCCGTATATTTGTTCTAAGTGTAGACTATTTGTTAATTGAAGTTTTTCTATAGAAATTTAATCATTTTTCAAAACAGGGAACATAGAATAATTATGAGACTGTATTCTGTATTCCACCATGTCAAAGTGAATCCTAAACTTTCCTGTTAGCATATGTACTTCATTTGTAATTGGATTAATTGCTTCAGGGAAAGCTGGTGCAGAAGGATTTCAATATTGAGGCTGAAGCTGGTGGAGTTGGTAAGGCAATCATAAAACCATTCCCTGCAGTTGTGCGTAATAATACCTTGGAGATTCGCTTCTATTGGGCTGGAAAGGGGACAACGGGTATTCCTGTTAGAGGTGTATACGGTCCTCTCATTTCAGCTATTTCTATTGTGAATCCTGGTAAGGTGTAAGCTTTCCATTAGCTTCATGTTTCTTGCTGTGTTTGTGGTGAAGCATCGACTCATGCTACTTTGCACATTATGTTTTAAGTTGTTTCTGTGCTGTATATTGATTTCACAATGTCCTGCCATGAAACACAGGCCATCATGCTTCCTATTGTCCTTGTTTGAGGAGTTTGTGTCCCTTATCGACAGATTAGGGCCTTTATATGGTTGAGGGGCCTATCTACTTATTACCAACTGATTTGGGTTAGACACTCTAATAGTTTTCAGCCTTCTCTCCCCCACCCACATTTGGGGGGGGGGGGGCAGGAAGCATTGCTAATGTTGGATTACTTTTCCATTGTTCAGATGTCATTCATCATCTTAACAGCTTCACCTTTTCACCTATTTTGTTCTTGTTTACACTTTATGCAGATATTAAAAATGGAAACAGCATATCTGCAGGAACCGTGACAGGGATTGTGGTGGGAGTAGCATTTGGCATCTTCCTGGTTCTTTGTATCCTTTGGTGGAGAGGCTGTCTCCGACCTAAAGATACCATGGCACAAGGTATTCACTAACCAATCGGATATGGTATTAATATCTTTTTGGTTTATGAAATTCTTTTTCTTTATGACACACGAAATTATATGTGCATCCTTTCATGCACCTAAACTACAGTGCAATCTTATTTCAAGTTCAAAGTGTTCTTCCAATATGCGACTAGTTGACACCCGGAGCTGCAGTAATGACTTGTTCACACTTTGCCAGCATTCTGTCACAGACAGTTTGAATGTGTCTGGATCTAGTGTTAATTGTTGTTTCAAATACTAGGATTATGATTTGCTATTTTTCTAGACTTGCCCGGCTATCTGAATCGGCTTATTTGGCAGATCTGAAGGGTTTAGACCTACACACTGGTTCATTTACCTTGAGGCAAATTAAAGCTGCCACAAACAATTTTGATGCTGCTAATAAGATTGGAGAAGGTGGCTTTGGTTCTGTTTACATGGTAATGCACATGGATACTTCCCCTTAGTTAATCATCTTTAAGTTGTCATAACACACATCTTTCCTCCAACTATTACTCAAAAGAACAAGAAGTTCTAATCTGTAAAACTGGCCACTCTATCTCTATTGAAGGGACTTTTAGCAGATGGCACCATAATTGCCGTGAAGCAGCTTTCTTCCAAGTCAAAGCAAGGGAATCGTGAGTTTGTGAATGAAATAGGCATGATTTCAGCTCTGCAGCACCCTCACCTAGTGAAGCTGTATGGATGTTGTATCGAAGGAAATCAATTGTCGCTTGTGTACGAGTACATGGAAAATAACAGCTTGGCTCGTGCTTTGTTTGGTAAGCTTCAACCCCATGCTTTACTCTTCCTTTCAGATTATAATAACAATACACTCACTTGCCTATGTACACATGCATAAATAAGTTGCTCAGTATTTATTAGTTTGTGTACACTTTGATTTGAAGGCCCAGAAGAGTGCCAGTTGAAATTGGATTGGCGTACAAGGCACAAGATCTGCATTGGCATAGCAAGAGGTTTGGCTTATCTCCATGAAGAATCAAGATTGAAGATTGTTCACAGAGACATCAAGGCCACCAATGTGCTGCTTGATAAGGATCTTACCCCTAAGATATCTGACTTTGGTTTAGCTAAACTTGATGAAGAGGAGAATACACACATAAGTACCCGAGTTGCTGGAACTTTGTGAGTCACCATGCTTAATTTGGAGTTAAATGGGGCAAGAGGGGATAAGGGTTAATGGAATTATCAATATTGTTGTTACTTCTTTTCTCTGTTGCGATGATAGTTTTCATTTTCTATTTTTATTTAAGGATTTTCCTTATAATTATAATGACTAAATGATATGCAGGCCTTAGGGAAAGTAAGTGACAAAATACTAAACTTTAATCTTGTTCATAACAATAGTTAATGACACACACCACAGAAAATGTGATGTGATATTTATGGTTTTCAGCGGATATATGGCTCCCGAATATGCAATGCGGGGTTACTTAACTGACAAAGCAGACGTTTATAGCTTTGGAATTGTTGCTTTGGAAATCGTTACTGGGAGGAGTAACACTAGTCAAAAGACAAAGGACCAGTGCTTTTATCTTCTTGATTGGGTAAGTCCGTTATCTTACTTTCTTGCATACACTGTCGCTCGTCTTCTGTTGTTTGTATCTTTTAGTGTTAAGCTGCATATGTTATGAAGAATGAGTATAGCAAGACAATGTTTCTTCTGCAAAAGTTGAGCTATTAAGTAGTGCGCATCACAAGGAGATGAATCTTTTGTTATAGAATAGACAATTCTCAGGAAAGATAAGAAGTTATTTCATTCGATTTCTCATCATTTTACGTTGCATATAGGGAAAATGATTTTAGCCATTATGTTAGTAACAAAATCTTAATGATATGGTCCTTGATCAATAAGACTAGGTCTTATTCCTTACCTCTTGTCACAAGGCAAACGCAATGTTAGTCCACAACTAAGGTAGCACTTCCTTTTGGTCCTAGGCTCTTGAACTGAAGGAGAAGGGGAATTTGATGGAGCTAGTCGATCCAAGGTTGGGATCAGATTTCAACGCAGAAGAGGTGATTATGACAATTAATGTAGCCCTTCGATGTGCAAATGTCTTGCCAGCAGTTAGACCTACCATGTCTTCGGTGGTTAGCATGCTTGAAGGCAGAACATTTATTCAGGAAATTGTTTCTGACCCACCCAAGGAAACGAGCCCCCACCAACACATCCATGCAACAAGCATCACTGACAGTCTAGTTCACAATATGTCAAACGATGGACCGTGGACCTCTTCCTCCACATCTGCTGCTGGTCTCTACTCTGTCA
This sequence comes from Ilex asprella, assembly GCA_023539305.1. Classification (NCBI taxonomy): domain Eukaryota; kingdom Viridiplantae; phylum Streptophyta; class Magnoliopsida; order Aquifoliales; family Aquifoliaceae; genus Ilex; species Ilex asprella. The sequence goes on from CM042197.1 coordinate 4,902,566, forward strand.
ATTTGGATTCTGAATACTGGAAAAGCAGGGATTAGAGAAAATGTTGTATACATCAACATATATATATATATATATATATTTTAATACTCTGCTACGCATTGTCTCTCTTTTTTGTTCCTCTCTTATTTAGTTGGAAAATCTGTACACACATGATTGCATAGGCTTCTTAACAATTGTTGAAAGGTTTTGTAGCATACAGTATACATGTTGTTAGAAAATAAGTGTTCAAACCGCTGTGAAAAAGTCAGTTGTGTTGTTCTCTGTTATAATAGCTATTGGATGATTTCATTTTATTGAAGTAATGGCAAAAAAATGTCGCGAGTTCGACTTTGAGAATCAAAGTCTTCAAAATATGAGTAAGACTGTTTATTACTTAATTGTTCTAAACTTTACTATAAACAAAAATCTTGTGCTCTAGGCAAGATTTTTCTTTTTCTCTGTCATGGATCTCCTAAGTCATGAATTATGGTACAAAGAAATTTCAAAATTTGAAAGTATCTTGGAGGCAATGTGTTGCTGCAATAATTATGTTTCCTATCTTTTTGTTGTCCTTGTATATCATGATTATACCAAACTTATAATGCCCCGCAATCAGGCTAAACTAAACCCTATAGTTCTCAAATCAAACCCAGTTTGAAGCCCAAGCCACAGTATGCTTCTAAGTTCCAAGACAGGGCTGACCATATCTGGCACATATAGGGCTGTAAAACAAAACGAATCATAGTTATTTGGGATTAACCTTTGAAGGATTATTTGAGAGCGATTCGTATGATGAAGGAAAGCATTCATTTGTGCTTGATTTAAGATCAACTCGACATAGGTTTGTTTAAGATTGGGTGGTTTTTATGTACACATGGTACAAATATAGTCTTCGGACTCAACAGTTAGATAATGAACACAAAATCTCTCTTTCTTAATTGGAGATCAATTGATCTGGATCTCTTAATTGGAAATCTTTCTTTAACTTGGGTGTGATCTCTATTTCTATTAAATCAGATCTTTTGGCATTAATGTCTCAAACCATAATCAGAAATATAAACAGTGATGTGTGTTTAGAAATATAATAGTTACAACTACATTTCAACAAATCTTATTTAGACTGTTAGACCCAAGTCTAATGAGATTTGAATCCCGAATTTACCATGAATTTAAATAGGATTCACTATATATATAAGTAGATCTTCACAGATGATTTGCTATCGAAAAAAATTTGAAGAAAATTTATCAAAAGGGATCTCAATGTGACCCAATCAACCATGCTCAATGTGGGTCCTTCGGATTTGATCACTAACAAGTGAAGTTGATTCAAGGTGGGTTTTAACTTAAAAGGTAAGGTTGTTTTATTGTGACTTGATAGTTATGGGTTCAAATCACAAAAAATAATCTCTCTGTTTACAGAGGTAAAACTGCATATATCTAATTTTTCCCAGACTCCAAAATAACGGGAGTCTCGTGCACTGGATAAGAACTGGTCCATAGTTTCACAAAACACAGTTACCATCATCTTCTTTCCTCTTTTAGCAAAATGAACAAAATGTAACAGAAATCAGATTTCACAACCTTTGCATTATACACGAAGTGATCTTTGCAATTATATTACCCAAATCCCTCATGCATATATGATATAACCAAGTAAATCTCATATTCCTTCATCTACCAAACTTACCCCTCCTCTCTCTCTTTCTCTCCATCTTCTTACATATACTCATACACATATAAGAGAGAGAGAGAGAGAGAGAGAGAGATGCCCTCTGTCATTGCTCCTCTACTTTCTCTCTCTAAAACCATTGTTTTTTTCTCTGCTCTCTGTCCAGCGCCATGGATGCGGGGGCTTACTGCGGTTTCTCTGTGCTGCTCATGGTTCTGCTCCACATAACCAGCGCACAGAACTGTGATTTGTTCCAAGGAAGTTGGGTCTCCGACCCATCCTACCCTATCTACAATGAGACAATGTGTTCGTTCATCGAACGAGAGTTCAGCTGCCAGAAGAATGGCCGTCCAGATCAGATTTATCAGAAATACAGATGGCAGCCCCGTGGCTGCAACTTGGCAAGGTATTTATCTCCGGCCGTTCATTTTCATTGTCATTGTTAGATTGTAATCTTCAATTGGGGGCGTTATTGAGAGACGAACTATTAGACCTCAGCTTAGAAAATTCAGCTCGAGCTCGATTCATGTTTCAAATGAGTAGAATTTCAATAATTTTTAAGAAAAGGCTTGGTTCAAACTCTCGGGTTATATATGTGTAAGATACTCGAGTTACTCGAGTTCAGTTTGAGTTTTAAACGAATCAAGTTTGAACAATTTTTAGACTTGTTTAAAAAAATAACTTGTCAGGTTTGGACTCAAGCTCACAAAACTCGATTCGATTAACACCCCTATCGCTCATACCGCATTTTTATAAAGTTGGGTATATCTTATCCTCTTTCAAGAGTCTCGTATATATTTAGATTTTTTTGGTAGACATTATTATAAGAAAGATGACAATAAAATTCGAACCCGCGATTTCAAAATCCAATAACCAAGGTGGTGGTTATTAGACCAACCACCAATTTCCAGAGTATCATATATTAGAGTGTATACATGAGTGTCTGGGTTTGTACATGGGTCTGTTTATTTGTGTGCGTGTTGTGTCGTTGTCGGTGTAAATGGGATAAGTGGTTAGTGGCTACCATAATTTGCCATTGAAGAGTATTCATCTTTCAAAATTAAGATATTATTGGTGTAGTTCAAGTAAGTGGTTTTTGTTTGATTTTTCTTATAATAATGGCAATGACAGTCTCATGCGCAGCCCATGATTCTCATGTGAAGTGGTTTTTGTTTGATTTTTCTTTTCCTACCTCTGTAGTACTGAAATTAATACAAACTTTGGGATCAATTCTAACATTATAACAAAGTTTGATGAGATTAATACAAAATTATAACAAAGTTTGATGAGATTATAAAATAATATTATTTGGGATCAATTCTAACATTTATAAAATTGATTTTTATCATACTTGAACCTCTTTAGACTGATAGATCCCAATTTAGTTGTAACATTCGGTATCGAGCTCCTTTGGTACCGTAGCTCTTCCAGGTTTCTTCCAATTGTATGTATTTCAAGGGCCTCCTTTTGTTTATAAAGTCTCCTAGACTCTCTCCCGTCATTTTATTTGCACTCTATTAACTACATTTGACATGCGTATTTATAAATATTGATAATTTAGTAGCTGTAAATTCGAGTTTTGAATCTTGACAATTTTATGAAGTCAGGTCATGAGGGATTTAACCCTCATGAATATCCTGTCCAGGACAGAATAGACCGAACTAAGGAGAAGATTAGTCCTAGTACACATAAACTAATCTAAAAATCCGAAAAAAAAAATATTGGCAATTAAAATTATTTTACCAATTACTGAAAAGTGGGATCTTTGGCATATATTCTGTCTTTCACCATGAGGGTAGGAAATTATTAAAGTGAAAAAGAGGTCACGGGTAATGCTAGGTAGCTCTTTGCTCTTTCGTGTCGGAAAAATGTTATGCTATCAATTATCCAAATCAAAACTTGCATAGAAGGTGTTATTGTAACAATTAGTTGTCCTGGTTTGGTGTTTACCTTCAAAGAGTAGGTAAAACGCAGGCATCATCTGATGGGTTACTGCTGTGTTTTCTTTGGCAATTTGTCAGTCACGTGGTGGATCGTCCTTCTGTGACAAGCATATGTGAATTCTGAAAAAGCTTTAGCGTTTTAAATGTTTAATGGTGGAGATTTCTTGCAAAAATTCAAAGAAAGCGCATCATGTTCGTCGGAGACTCTCTGAGCGGAAACCAATGGCAGTCACTGGTGTGCATGCTTTATACTGCAGTGCCCACACCCAAATTCAATCTCACCAGACAAGCCGGTATCTCCACCTTCACGTTCACGGTACGCTTCAGCCATTTAAAATGCACTCGTCCGTATCCTCACATTAAGATTCGTGGATAGCCCTATATCCACCGGGTAACGTCTAGGTTGCCTCTACATATGAATATGCCTGTCAAGGGTTTGGATCAAATTTGATCAAAAGGCCATCCGAATTCAATTCGTAATCCGGTTGATTTCATTGTTGTGATTTATATTTAAAGTCGTTAACAGTTCAGAATCCGATCTGAAATCTGTTCCAATCTGAATAATTTAATTAATTAAATTTTAATAAATTATATCTAAATTTTAACTAAAATTTTTAAATAATTACTTAATTTCTATAATATTTATATAAAAATATATAAATAATTCAGATTAAATCATAATTAGATTGGATATAAGTATATCTAAATTTGAATCCGTGAAATATAAGATATTGAATTCGGATTCGGGTTCAGATTTTCGATAAACTTGTTACATTAATTCTCCAACTTAGGTCTCAATAGTATTGCTTAAAACTTATTAGGGCGGCATACTACATGGACCTAGGCATGTTCAATGCCATGTTAAACCTTAGTCAGACTTGTGGATTTCAATGGTAAGGATTCAGAAACAGATCAGATAATCCATTATGGGACCATTGCACAACTCTTTGTCTTGGTTTAACCAACCATTGTGGCCCTCTTACTCTGACTATTTTCAGCTGACTTTAGTGATTTCAATACAAATAATTGCAGTGCAATCATCTTAGTGTAAAATAGGTTACCATTATTAGACTTAAAGTAGTCATTTCCGAAGCTATCCAAAACTATGAAGATGTGATTTTATTAGGATTATATGTTTTTGATGCACATAAAAAGATAGAAAGTTTAGTGGTCCCCCTGCATATTACGTCATCAAATGATCCTTTTATTGGTTTATCATCTTGCAGGATTATGGAGTGAAAGTGATGTTTGATTGCAATGTTTTTTTTTTGGGTTTTTGGAAGTCGGTACACCTCATTAGATTTATTTGGCAAAAAATACACATTCAAAAATATTTTGGAAAAAGGTACACTAGTTAGATACAAAGACATAAATGCCCATTTTAGGGAAAGTAGTGCATTAAATATCTCCTAGTTTTATGGGAGACTTTAATATTTAATGCACCTTGATTCATGTGTATTTGTTAATATATATGTGTGTATGTGCATACAAACAATTATATATATATATATA